>JAOPJW010003905.1:123677878-123688468 GCA_027122535.1 Octopus maya
CCTAAAATTGCAGCGACATGCGTGCTAATTTGTGGACGTGCATAACCCACATTCACGTACACACACACACACACACATCTTCTGTTTTATAGATATTGATATATATATTTATATGAAAGGCCTCTTTCTATTTCCATCTACCAAATCCACTCACAAGGCTTTGGTGAGCCTGAATCTATAGTAGAAAACACTTGCCCAAGGTGCCAGGAAGTGGGACTGAACCCAGAACTTGGGAAGCAACCGTCTTACTATACAGCCACTATAATAAAGAAAGATAGGAGATATGAGATGAATATATTTATTGTGCCAATTGATATCCATAAGATAACTATCATTTCACAGCCAACATCATAGAAAATGATTGATTATAGTGTATGATATATGCTAATACAGAATGTAAAATAATTTATTATAAATTATATCATACTATTGTATATAGTACTATTATATATAGTACTGTTGTAGTGTGTATATTATAAATTATATAGTACCTTATAAATTGTACAATATAATTTATGAAATATACACTAAAATAAATTACTTTTCTATGATGCTGGCTGTGAAACAATCGTAATCTTATGGATATCAACTGGGGAAATAAATATATTCGTCTCATACCTCTTCCTTTATATTTTATATACTCCTAATGAAATAATCATTACTAATTGTATTTAATGGATTGCAACTGCATTGGACTATACATTACACCCTTTTGTTTTATAATAGTTTACTCTGTAGTTTCTAGCTTGATCTACTAAAGGAGCTTTTTGTGGGCACCACCAGATTAGTTAAATGCATATATTGTGCATTAAATTTATGTCTGTCTGTGCAACAAACTTTTTTCAGTTACTGTCTGCCAAATTCACTCACAAAGCTTTGGTGGGTCCATAAAAGTTGTTCCTCTGTGACCGAACCTAAAATCATGTGGTTGGGAAGCAAACTTCATAACCACAAAGCCATAGATCACATAAATTTAAAACATGTTGCAAAGTAATGAAGATTGTTCTTCCGTTTTACAGAGTACAAGATATCCTCAGTTGTGTTAGCGCCATGATAAAATACACCTAGTATACTATTCTGTAAAGTCTTTGGTGAATGAACAAGGATAGTGTAGGGTTGAGAAGACTCTTGTTTGTCAAAGATGTAACAATCTCTCTTGTCTAGTAACATCAAAGATCTGATTTCTCTTAGTTTTTTACAGAAATCCATTCTAAACATCAGAAAAAGTTACACAATGTACACTGGCTTTTATAACAAACACCATTTAACATGTTCCAGGTGACAAGGACTAACATCTAGCATATATATGTGTGTGTGTGTGTGTGTGTGTATGTATGTATATCTTCTTTCGGTGTGTATTGGGGAAGGATATAAGCATAGGTGAGAAAACCCCAAAACTGGTGCTTTACAGTTGAAGTTCCTGAAAATATTTGTTCTGCATTGAATTACAGACACTCCCTTAACACTAGAAATACAATTTACCCATAATTCATACATTGGAAACTGTAACCAATGAATTTTTTTCCCCATAAATTGTAAAATAAAATATATATACTTAGTATGTATGTGTATCTGTGTTTACATAAAAATATTTATGTATTTCTTTTTTATATTTCAGATTGTGATACTGCTTCACTGTCTTCTATTAGACATTGAAAAATGGGAACTTTTGGTGGACATGCCCTACCAGGAACATTCTTCCTACTCTTTGCCTTTTGGTACACAGTACAAATTTTCAATCGGTATTTCCAGTGCCGCAAAAGAAATGCTCGCTTTACATCCACAGTGACTTTTCCATGCACATGTTTGTGTGGTCGACTGAAAAAATGGCCTCTAGAATCTATAATGAAAATTGTCCTAGTTGTAATTGGTTTTAGCGGAGAAATAATTACAGGCTTGCGACCTGGACCATATGTTATCTTGGGAAATGGCCAACATGCCACGATGTTTTTTGCCTTTGGTTTGTCTGGTGTAGTAGAACTGTTGTTGTTTTTTAAAGCACCTCTGCCAACAGATGTTGACTACATTGCTAATATACTGGCTTTTACAATTGAGCTTGTGTTGTTTACATTTCATCTTCATGGAAGATCAGAACTTGATGTATTACTGCACGTGCTTCTTACCTATGTCATCATTGCCAGTTTAATCTCAGCCTTTATTGAAATGAAATTTCGACATAACGTTTTGGCACCTCTTGCAAGAACTTATTTTGTAATGTTACAGGGATCTTGGTTCTGGCAAGTTGGCTTCATACTGTATAGGCCTTTCCCAGGTAAATCTCCATGGAAGGGTGATGACCACAGCCAAATGATGCTGATCACTATATACTTTGCTTGGCACAGTATCGCTTGCTTTATCATTATCCTGCTGTTTGGAGGTATTGTTAGCTGCTATCAAAAAGGTCGTGGTGTTTCTTATGTTGATGATGATATGATTATGAAACGTTTAATTCACACAGGAACCAATGGCCAAACACTTGTGAGTCTCAATGATGACAGCGAGAGTGATATAGAATACCAAAAGCCTTCAACCGTCAAATAATACTGAATAGTTTCATTCTATATCTCCATTGGTGATAGTCCAGTTTTATTTTCATGTTTTACAGATCTATCACATACAATTCCTTTAAATATTAAGGGCAAATGATAGTCTTTAGCAAATTTTGTGCTTCATAGACTACAGAATAATCTGCTGTTTGGTTGATACATGTGGGATTATCTTTCCAATTATCATGATACTCTGGGAAAATGAAATCTTTCAAAACCATTATTTTGTTCATTTCTGTTGCCTCATAATATTTGCTCAATTAACTCAATTACAAACTTATTTCATATGTGCTCAAGACATCAGTTTTCATCCTCTCCTTAAATTGTCTTAAAATTCTTTGATAAAAGAAATAAAATGTTAATAATATTCAGCCCTTCTTTCCCCCTCCCCTACTCTAATGCAGCTGTCACAATAGATCCTCTTTTTACCATTGTGACTTAAGTTTAAAACAATGTTCTAGCAAGTTAACATTTTCCTCTGGTTCTGCATTTTACCTTTTATTTTCACACAAATATATATATATATATAGGTATGGCCAAAAGTCACCCAACAGTAAATCAAAATTCCATAGATACTATCTATAATTCTGTATTGACTCAAATGGAAAAATGTGTCACTAAAGAAGGACTTTAGTTTGAACAGTTTTCATGATGTTTCATATTTATATGCTTTTATCAAATTCATTCAGTTGTTAAACATAAATAAATCTTGGGATTAAGTGGCTTTGATTTACTGTCAGATGACTTCTGGCCAGCCTTGTATGTGTGTGTGTGTGTATATATATATATTAGCTAAAAGTTAAAATGTATTTCATGCCTATTGGTCTTGTAGGCCAAATAGAACACTTTGATGCTGCTCTTGTTCCTTAAAAAAAAAAAAGGAATGTTTTTTTTCTTTTTTTTTTTAATTTTTTTACCGTGTTATAGAAAAGTACTTGGAATATAGAATTCCATTAACATTGAATTGGTTGCCTTCAATGCTGCTAAAAAGAAAAAAAGTCTGATTTTTTACAAATACAAGCATCCATACCAATTTGTAGAAACTTTTTTGTATTACTGGAAATATTTGTTAGTCTTTTTTTTTTTTAAGTTGAAGCAACTCTTGTGTTTCTAAAAAGAATCTGTAATGCTGTTGACCTCATTAGAAACGTCCTTATCAAGACAAAAAATATAAAAAAGAAACAGTTTTGATTCTTTTTCAGTGTTATCATCAACCATTTTAATCCATCATTGTATGGCAGCTGATATTTCACTCATATTTTTAACATATCTGAAAATCTTTTCTGTTTATTCTCATAACTGTATCCGTATTACCATTCGTGGTTTGATTGATACATATTCATGGCTGCCCTACTCACTCTATTCATTTCATCAATATCCGCCCAATGTGCCCAAGAATTAACTATTTACAAGTGACTAATTTATTACAAGATTATTTTTAGAACAGTCTGTTTGGTTAATTTCTCAATAAGATTCCAATAAATGTTTTTGTTTCGTTCTCAGAATAGCAAAACCATGAATAAACAATATAACCTTCAGCAATAGAATTGGAAAGTTTGGAACACCATTAGGGTAAAATATAAAAAGAACAAAAAAAAAATCACTGAATAAAAAAAAAATGTTTGATAAATGAAAGCACAATGATGAAAAAATATATTGGGAAATGATCAATAATCATATAGATCGAAATTTAAAATTAAATTCAAGTGAAATGAACAAAACTTAAGAGGTGAAATATCATGACATGATCCCATTAATATTGACATTGTCATTCAACAATCTGGTCCAGAATGCTTTATGGATCTATACTATTGATTTTGTTCCAAAACGGTTCCATCTGTCATAGTTCCAAACACAGTAAACTTCATATAGAAACAGCTAATAACTAGCAGGAATATATCTGGCCAATGTATATATATATTTGTTATATAAATGAACAGTCTTTTGGCAAGACTGAACAAATCCTTTATAACTAACTGTTGAACTATCAGACTCTGAATTATAAGCAAGTTACCATAGTCACAGTTTGAAAATGTGATTCTATTTTGTTAATTTCCTCGCTGTAATTGATATACCCTTCAAATCACATTAGTCGTCTGTGTGTCTGGTGTAAAGTTAATATCTCATTTGTCATTTGTGAAGGTTGGTTTCAAAGAAAATAATGAGTGTGGCTGTAAACTTGACTTATAGGATTTTATTCATAGAAAAGAAGTGTGTCTCTCGAGTCATTTTTATCTGGCAATACTCATGAAGATTATGCTATGATCAAGAAGTCGAATAAGACTAAAACCTGTCTGGAATTGTCTCCTTATTGCCAGTATCATACTTACTCTGCATTGCCCACATTTTATTGTTAATTTTGATTAAAATTTCAGGGTTGTCTCCCTTGTCTTTCTTGACCAGAATTGATCATTAAGATATTGATTGTTTGCACTAATCTTACCGTTCTGGATTTTTTGTTAGCTTTTTGACTCCTTGCTTTAAATATGTTAGCAAAAAGCCATTACATTAAGTTAGTGTTAACATTTTTTTAAAGCATGGAGCTTCAAAATGTTAACTAGGAAAAAATATATAGGCAGCAAGTACAGAAGACAATTCCAGTCATGTTTTGGTCTTATTAGAAGCTCTTCAGCAAAATATAGACTTCACAAACATAGTCATTGACTAATATTTTTTTACACACTATATTTTCTAGTTAGATTTTAAAATATTCACTACATTAAATATGTCAACACTAACATAATTGTTTTGTCAAGCAGAAGGTAACAAAGGCAAATTCATCTTATGGGTTTTTTTAGCTTGTCATTGGAATTTTGGTATAACAGTTAAATTCTTCAGGGGAAGGATAAGGTAATTTACCTGAAAAGAGTATGAGTTGTTGTTATTGTTGTTCAACTTCAAATCAACCTTCATCAAGCAGCACACCTTTGACCAAAGGTATTCCACTTGTGACCCCACCCCTACCCATGTAGTAGCTCAACCTACTCAAAATTGTTAACAAATTTCCATATTTTTGTAAAGAGAAACGAAGAACTAAATTTGATTTTAGTATTATGAGACTGTTGGTAATAAGTTTCATCAATCAATATTAAAAACAGAAAAACCAGAAACTTGTGAAAGAATTTTTGTTGTTAGTCATCCTATTAAACCTGCGTCTTCAAAGATGTAAACTTACAAACAAGGTTCTTGCCCAAGGTACCACACCAATTATCTCCTTATAGTCTTATGTAGGAGTACAACTATGATTGTAGTAAATGTGAGAAAAGGATGCAAATATAAACTAAACTATAATCACTGATGCCAAAATTCATATCAAATGGATTAAAACTATATCATTTCAGAAGTAAATCAAATGGGACATTTTTTCCTAGATTCATTTCTCAAAAGGATGAAAGATTATTTTGTTATAGATATACAATCACAAATGTAAATTCGAATGAACAATATTTTCATTTAACTTCTAAAAGTTGAACTCATTTAATCCTTTTGTTACTATATTTCTTTTAGAATACATTCCCTTTGTTTCAATTAATGAAGAATTGGGTTATATAATCTATCATTATTAAATGGATTTTTGGAACATAATGTAAAATTTTGATGGGAAGTTTTTATTTAGCTCACAATAAAACAGTTTGCATCAAGGAATGTGGACAATCTCAGTGGGTTGGTAATGAAGTCATTTAAACTATTTTAATATTGATTGCAGCTTTATTGAATGTAATTTGGTAAAATTTAGAGTTTGGATAAGTTTATATGTCATGTCTTTCTTGACTGACCCTTCATCTGACAGAAAAATCTTTCTCTCAGATGAAGAGGCAGTCACTCAAATGTTAGACTCCTCTTCTTCCCATGACATATCAAGTTAGCCAAACTTCACTACGCAAACCCCTTCCCCCTGCCAATTTCCATGAACTGTGTGTTTGTTATGTGTTGAATGTACAATGACCCTTAGGACATTCTCAGATCAAAGTTAGTAAAATAGTTTTTCAAGGTGGATTGGCAATTATTTTGGCTCAATGGCTAACAACTTAGAGTTAGTTTATAGTCCTATACTTTGATACAACTATTTTTATTCTATAGTTTTAAACTGAGATCAACATGAAACCTATAATCTAACAATTGTTGCATAGTCCTAGGCTAGTACTAAAGGTTTCACAGATTAAATCAAGCATTTTATGTTCTACCATAGTATCTTCTTACTGGACATAAATTTATATTGAATGCAATAAAATAAATCATAAATATTCTCCATGAGAGCTACAGGAGTTCATAATATCAATGCTTAGCTTTGTATTCGATTACAATATGTAATGGGATTCTCTCTACTGAGTATGGTGCTAATCAATTTCAGCTAAGATTTTCCCAGAGACCATAAATCATCAAGTCTAATTCACTACAGCGCCTCCTAAATACATTACTCCTCATTATAGCAGTAATAATGATGGTTTCTTTATTAAGTACAATGCTAGTAATTTTGAAGGGAGGAAGTTAATACCATTGGTCCTAGTGCTAATTGTTGACAGTGACTTCAAAGGTTACTGAAAATGACTTATTCAAACTGTCATCAATCATTGTAACATTTCAATATGCATTTACAGATCCTTTCATTCTTTACTCACTAAAATCAATCTAGACACATACATTCACCATTTTCTATTTAGCCATTGCAACTGCCCACACTAACCCCTTAGGCTAAACTATGGGAGATCACTCGTGATTCTATGGTACAGGCTTCCTGTTTAAAGTGATTCGAATTAAAAACCTTCTTTCAAATTTTAATGTTAATTTATGTTCCAAATACCAGCTTATTAATGACAAAGTAGTTTTAATACATTCATTATTTTCAAAATTAGTTGAAACTAAAGCAGTGTACTTAAAGAGAAACATAATAAAATATGGATTTAATAATTATATGCATAATTTCTTAAAAAAACATGAGAAGTTGAAATGTTCATACTTTTCTCACTGAATAACTTCAACATATATTTTTCATCATTGCATTTCTTTCCTTTTTAGTTAGTAATCAGCAAAAGTTTAGCAAAACTGTTTCTACAGAGTGTTCCATAAAATGGGACTTATGGCCATGATTATATTTTTTATTTTCCTTGAGCCCTAGGACTCAAAAAGCTTGTCACCTGGTTTCTATGGTGTATAGATGACCAAGATCACAACATTCCCCCACTAAATGAGATACCAGTCCATTGCAGGATCAAAGACAGCAATTTTTTGATTGGAGGGAACAAATCAATTACATCAACTTCAAGTATCTGACTGTTACTGTATTTTATTGATCCCCAAGGGATGAAAGGCAAAGTAGACCTGAGCAGGGTTTGAGTTTTATCTGACATGCTAACGATTCTGCCTGCTCGTCACCATGATTATATATAACACTTTCTTTAATAAATGTGTTTGTTCGAGTCCTGGTTCCTTGTATATTTAAAATTATGTCCCATCAATACAAGACACCCTTTATAATTTGGTTTTCTGTGTTAATCATGTTATTGTGCCAGCCAATTCCTGCTAGTGTTTTTTTGTTTTTGTTTTTTTTTTTATCTTTCCAAAACCTGAAGACCATTTTGAACTGTTGATTTCTCTGGTTTGGAATAAATCATTTTATGAAACCAAAACAGAATCTTGAACTATTTGCAAGAGACTTGTTTCTCCTATGTAATCTCATTATTTGCCTTGATTATTTATTTTTTAAAACAATAAATGTTTGTTTTTTTTCCAACGGATGTTTCCTTCTTATTCTCTTTCAAGATTTGTCTCTTTTATTGCAGACAATTTTTAAATTGAACAAATAAATCTAGATAATAACGCACATGTATTAACAAACCTTTCACACTAGTTCCAAATCACATATTCTATTTTTTTTCTTCAGTTATTGCACTGCAGCCATGCCAGAGCTTCTCCTTGAAGATATTAATCAAATAATTTAATCCCAGTACTAATCTCTTATTGAATTAAATTACAATGATGTAACAAAGTAACACCTGTTAAGTAGTGTAAGAGCAAATGCAAATAAATATGCATACATACACACATTATATATATATAAAGTTACCACACAATTTAAAATATTCACTCACAAGGCATTGGTCAGTCTGGTGTTTATAGCTGATATCAAAAGTACTTTTCAACAAAGAAGTGAGCCTAAAATTCCCTGCTTGTGAAGCAGGCTGCTTAACTACACAGCCATGCTTGCACCTACAGTAGAAAATTAACTGATTCAGCTAATGGTGATAAATTTAAAACAGTAGATTTTTAGGTACAAAGAAAAAAATTTTAAATAATACATCTAAAGACAACAAGAAAAAATATACAAATTGTCAATTGAAATGTCACTGGAAAACTAATATTGATATAAGGTGAAAGAGAGGTTGAATATTACAAAAGAACATACCTAGTGGTGTTAGTACCATGATAAACATGTTCAATTTGCACCGTTACATTAGTTCAAAACAGGAAAAACAACCATCCAAAATCTTCATCATCATCATCACTATTTAGCATCTTCCTTTTCCCTGTTCTTTTTCTACCTTACAAGATACATGGCAACCTCATTAGTGCCAGTGGCTTGAAAAAAGCACCTAGTACACTTTATAAAGTGGTTGTCATTAGGAAGGGTATCCAACTGTAGAAACCATGCCAAAGCTGATGTGGGAGTACAATGCAGCCATACAACTTTGCTGAATCTTGTCAAACCGTCCAACCCATGCTAGCATGGAAAATGAATGTCAAATGAAGACGATGATTATACCAAGGTAGCGAGTGCATATTTTGCACACACACACGTAGTGAGTTTTTTCATAACTTTGTTGCAGGGATTAACAGGTAGTTAGAGATGGTGGTTGAGGGGAATATAATGAGTGATAAACAAGGGTGGAGCTGCAGTTGAAGGAGTATCTGTATGGACAGGAGTAAAGTGAGAGATATAGGAGGGAGAACAAGTCAGAAAGTAGTGGAATGATGTGCAAGGTGTAGGAGCAGTGGAGTGGGAGATGTAGGCTACATAAGGGGCTACAGTAAATGGGGAATGCTGATAATATATGAGAGGGCTTTGAAAATTATAGCATTAAGAACTGAAGCACAGCAAGGAAGTGATTGGTAGAAATCGCATCAGCAGGATTGATAATGAGAAAAATGGAAGTTCCAAGTGGGAGAGGGAAGGTGGCTAGAAGTGAGGAGTATAATATGTACCGATTCTGTCCCCATGTAATTACAACAGCCAATTAGTGCTATAGATGGAGAAGGTGATAAGTGTTAGGGAACAAGAATTGGGGGAGATGCTTGACACATCAGATGGAGAGGAGTTTGGGCAGAGTCCTGCACATACAATCATAACTTCAAAAAAAAAAAACTCTAGGAATGGCTGTGTGGTAAGGAAGCTTGCTTCCCAACCACACGCTTTCAAGTTCAATCCCATTGCATGGCACCTTGGGCAAATGTTTTCTACTATATCCTCAAGCTGACCAAAGCCTTGTGAGTGGATTTGGCAAATGGAAACCGAAAGAAACTCACCACATGTGTGTGTGCGTGTGTATCACCACCGCTTGACAACTGGTGTTGGTTTGCTTATGTACTTGTAACTTGGCAGTTTGGCAATACAATCTGATAGAATAAGTACCAAGCTTAAAAAAAAAGTACTGGGGTAAATTCATTCAACTAAATCTATTCAAGGTGGCATCACAGTCTAATGACTGAAACTATTAAAAGAAAATAAAAGAGATATACATAATATGATCATGCAAGTACACACATTTATACAGACTTAAAGATCAGACATACAACCATACACCACCAAACATAACCACTCCATGTCCACATATACATATCTCCTCTAAACAAGAAAACAAAAACTCCATTCCATCCAAAATAAAATCTCACTACAGCTACAAACACACACATGCCACCACCACCATCACAAACATTGAGATGTTTACTTAATACAGTGGAGGCGCAATGGCCCAGTGGTTAGGGCAGCGGACTCGCAGTCATAGGATTGCAGTTTCGATTCCCAGACCGGGCGTTGTGAGTGTTTATT
>JAOPJW010003905.1:123903286-123913402 GCA_027122535.1 Octopus maya
TTGAAGCTGACTGCGATGTATAAACCAGAGTCTTTTTTGGACAGGACCTAGAAGATTCTACCATATAAGACTCTGTACTCTCTTTAAGAACTAACTTCTCAGGAACTGTCTCACTGGTAGTCACTGGTTGAACATGGTTTCTGAAATCAGATTTCTTTTCAGTTGGTTTGTTAATGGCCGGTTCAATTATATCATATGTATTTGACTGTTTTGAAGGTATGTCAGAGGATTCAGAAAAACAGGTCCTCTTTGATTCTGTCTTAATATGTTCTTTTTCATCCTTTAAAACATTTGCTTCTGTTTTGCTATCAGTAATACTTGGTCTAAAATCACTCACTGAACCAAGACCATCTTTTGCATTACAATTTGATTTGAAATTATCAGACTGCATTCCATTCAATTCACATGGTATGTTTTTTTTGTCAATTATATTCTTTGAAGCAAGACTAGGCAGCTGAACTATAGAATTATTAGAAGAGGGTGGCATATAATTATCTGCTGGTAATTTTAATGGGTTATTTAGGTCTTTAGTTGGTTTACAAAAACTTTCATCTTTATTAAACTGCTTGTTTTCACAAAAATTCTCAATATTTTCTACATCCTTCACATTGGTAATCTCAACTGGTCTTTCACTTTCAGGAAAATCAGCAATTGTTGTGGTGTTACAGCATGTCAAGTCCATATTACTGGCTGCATAATGAGTTCTATTGAAATAAATAGTTTTTTCATCAAAGCTATTATTTTGATTGTAGTATCCAATTATATGACCATCAGGGTTACTGACAATATCATCCTTGCTTTCATTAAATGCTGTGAGATATTTTTCCAAAGGTTTTGTTAAGTCCATTGAATCATTCCTATCAAAATAAACAGTATGGTTACCTTGATACAATGATTTATCCAAATGAGGAGAGTCTGATAAAGAATCATTTTCTTTTGACTCATCAGGTGTTTGAATCTTATCATCATCATGTTTTGCATGTGCATGAACATAATTATAAAGAAAAAGTTCAGTGCTCAATGAAGCAGGACAATTAAAATCATCTGTAAATAACAATCTCTTTTCTGAAGTAGCAGCAGCAGAAGATAGTGGAATATCTGCCATGACTTTCTCTAGAAATGATGTATCTTGTGCTTGTTTATCAGTATTGTTTGCATCATACTTAGCTTGAGGTAATGAGTCTTTCACTTCAGGATCAACTACGCAAACATTGATGTTTTCTTTATCCTCTATAGTTTGAGAAACAGTGGTTGATCTGGAGGTTGTAGTAGAAACTCTGGATATAGTTAAAAGAACAAAGATTAAAAAGTGTAATTTAGTCTTTAGAGTATATTCATTTAAAAATATAGAGTATATTATGTTATCAAAAATAAATATTTCATAAGTATTTTCATATCTTTAATTGAAATATTAGTGAAGGTGTGTAACCAGGTGGTTAGGGTGTTGTACTCATGATTATAAGACCAAGATTTTGATTCCTGGACCAGGCAGTGCAATGTGTTCTTGTGCAAAACACATCATTTCAATTTGCTCCAATTCACTCACTTGTAAAAAAAAAAAAAAAAAAAAAAAGTAGTTCCAGCAAGGCTGGTAAGTTATCCCTGCAATGAACAGCATCCTGTTGTTGTGGGGAGTGATGTGTTGTAATCTCAGTCAATCACCTATGTGCTAAGGAAACCAGCTTGGAACATGGACTCATGAGAGACCTAAGCTAAGCTAATTAAAATATTAAATTGCTAAAATTAAAATCCTGACATCTGCTCAACATAAGCAAAAAAAAATAAATAAATAAATAAAATAGAAATAAAAAGAGCCATCACTTACAAACAAATCTGGGTAATTTACCATGTTTTGCTTAATGGCTTTAAGTGTATATGTCATCATATAAAAACAGACACCTCAGTTTTCCCACACTTGACCCAGCAGAACAACTATGATGTGACAGTTTGAGGGAGAGTAAGGGCTGCACCAGCACATGGGTGGTATTAATTTCAGCTGAGTAAACTGGAACAATAGGAAGTGCTTTACTTAAGAACACAATATGCCACCTAATCTAAGAATCAAACCCACAACCTTATGATAATGAGCCTAACTCCCAACTGCTAGGCCATGAATAATGATGCATTTCTTTAACCCTTTAGAAACACAACCTTGTTTGGAGTTTCATTACTCAGAAGACAGAACCCTTTACACAAGCCCTACATAGAGCATGCACTCATTTTTCAAAAGAAACTATAACTCTTAGGAGACAACAGGGCCAATCTATTGGCCAAAAAGTCAAATGAAGACAATGACAACTGGGCCGATCTGTTGTCTTTGTCAATCAACTTTTCAGCCGACAGACCAGCTCTGTCATCCCCTAAGGGTTAATACATTACAGTAGATTTACATAACCAAACTAACTAGACAAAATTTTTAATGAACAGACACTTATAATGTTTGTAACTAACAGGATCTTTAAAAACATTTTTAAATTGCCCAGCTTTATAGCATCTAAGATATGAAAACAATACAACAATTTTAAATCTAACAAATAGAAAATTTGGCAATCTATCTAATTGAAAACGTTTGTGCTCTAATATATCACAAAAAACATGAAGGAAAGAAATTTAAGTCAAACATTTTCAGTGTTTCCATTAGAGCAAAAGTATATTTTATAATAATTTTGACAAAATGATTTAATATGTGCAGAAAAATATACAGTATTTGATGGCATAAAAGACACACACATACACTGCAATTTCAACAGTGCATATTCAGGAAAAGAAGTTTCTAGAGTGTCAAATCATGTAATATTGGTTTCAAATTCTGGTACAATGCCAGCAGGTTTAGGAGGGGCTAAGTTGATTACATTGACCCCAGTGTTCAACTGGTACTTATTTTATTAACCCCCAAAGGATGAAAGGCAAAAATCTACCCCAGTGGAATTTTAACTCAGAACATAAGGACAGACAAAATGCCACAAAGCATTTCATTCAGCATGCTCCTGATTCTACCATCTCACCACCTGCTTAAAGCATGTAATATTAGCTTATAGGGAGACCCAAATTGACATATAGGACCTGGGATAATTTTTTAAACACTTCTTTGGGAAAAAGAGTGTGTCTTACATGCCATCAAAAATGGTAAATTCAATTGCTTTGAAAAGTTTAAAATTCATACAAACTTTTCTGGAGACATCAAATTACTTTGGTTTAAAGGATTAACTGCCATGCACATTTCTTCATCACTTTCATCACCTGAAATATTCTATAGAGAAAATATTAGAATGAATGCGAGAATAATAAAAAAAGAATAAGAAAGATTTAAATCTGGTGATTAGCTCCAAAATATTTATCATGAAGTGAATTGCGTTAGGAAGGGCCTTGGCGTTAGGAAGGGCATCCAACTGTAGAAACTCTGCCACATCAGATTGGTGCCTTGTGTAGACATCTGGCTTCACCAGTCCTCAGTCAAATTGTCCAACCCATGCTAGCATGGAAGGCAGACGTTAAACGATGATGATGATGATGATGAATAAGGAATCGCTCTCTAGAAAAGGTATCAATATCATCATTTAGCATCCATTTTCCATGCTGGCATGTTTTGGCTTGGTTTCTTGGCTGAATGCTCTTGCTAACACCAACCACTCCAAAGAGTGTACCAGGTGCTTTTAACATGTCACCAATTTCATAAAAACGTTTTATTCCTAATAGCAAATTACATTGAAATGGTCTTGTCTAGAAACCACAAAGTACTTGTGAATATGCATGCATGCATGCATCAGCTGGTCATTTTGCATAATCTAGAACTATACAGGTGATCACACATTATCAACAATGGGTAAAGAGTATTTTCATTTCATCTTACTTCTCATCCTCATCAATTTAATGTCCACTTTTTCATGCTTCCAAAGGCCTGATTATGTTTACTGAGGCAGATTATCTATGGCCAGATGCCCTTGCTGTCACCAACCTTCATCTGCTTCCAAGCAAAGTAATACATCCCCATGGCTAGGAATATTTTCATCTAACACAAAAAATGAATGACACTACTTATATGACAGTGATACTCGTTTATAACTATCAAATGATTTCAAGATGAGAGATACACACAAACACACACACATAAGGTCCAGCTGAAAAGCTCCTTGGCTAACCAAGACATTCTCATGGAATGAGACCAAATGAGGTCTATTTTTCAACACAGCACCCACCCCCACCTTTTGCTCTACACAACTATACACTGTGTGTGTGTGTGTGCGTGTGTGCGTGCGTGCGTGCGTGCGTGTGTGGTCATCCTTTTAACATCCACTTTTCCATACTTACATGGGCTGGACAGTGTTTATTAAGGCTGATTTTTTACAGATGTCCTTCTTGTGGTTAACCTTCACTTATTTCCAGGCATGATAATATTTCCCCATGGGCAAACATGTTCTCACAGAGCATTGGAAATTAATGTCACTGCTTAGATGACAGTGGCGTTCATTTACAATTCTAACACTATCTTACATCTGTATTCACCTGTATAAAAAGGATAGGCGGTGTGGGGAGTTTCTCTTTTCAACAGATTGTAGCAGACACTTGTGGGAAATTCCTCTCCTCTCTATTATATATACATACATAGGAACGTAGTAGATAACAGCTAACCTTTGGCCACATTTTGGACCCTGTTGTGTCCACTACACTGATTGATTGGTATTGACGCAATTTGTCTCTTGCTCTATCGCGTGCTAATATGCAACCCAACCAATCACAGCCTTCAAATAAGATCACATGAGACAGTCTGTTCTCAACCCCAGTTTGAGACGACTGCTCCCCATAAAACTCCAGCTTCTCCGCATCTCAGAGTCTTTGGTTCCAGACATTTTAAGGTCTAGCCACTGACCACACAGGACACAACCAGTTCCAGCGACAACACAACAGCAGCCACATAGAGACTTATCAACTTTGTCCAACAGCATTCGACGACCTCCATCACCACCATTCGTCCTAACATCAACATCATCTCTCTACGTACACAGCAACCAGCACCTCGTACATGTTCTAACATAGGACTGTTCGTGAATTACTTCACCATGGTTAACAGCAAATATACAACCTGCGAGAGCTCCTGTACCAAGTGACCCAAGTAGCAGTATCACAGCCACAACTTCACATACGACATGTACCTCAACCAGCTCTGCATCGCAACCACAACTTCACGGACGACGTACCACAACCAGCTCTGCATCGCAGCCACAACTTCACGTACGACGTACCACAACCAGCTCTGCATCATCGCCACAACTTCTTGATACAGCATTTCAACTATCGTGTACAACTGACTACAAACTGGTATTTATTATTCTTGTGTCTAAGAACATTCTTCTAACTTCTCATTATAGACTCTTTCAATGCTCTGTATACATGATACACACACACATACACTTTGTTCTCATGACAGCCTGTCTATTATTCTGTATACACGTCGCACACACAGTCACACATGTTAACATATCAATAAAGTCTTCTCTTAAACATTCTAACCGGTTGTGTGTCTTAGTTTCCCTCTGGCTCAATATGCATTTATTCTTTTTGTATTTATTATATTGACTGTGTTATGTACTAAAGAGCCATTCTCGTCACCTCGCTTCACACGGTCGTCACAAGATCATCCAGGCATTTCAAACCTTCAAACAAGTGGAATAGAGATCCCTTACTTGAAAAAACATAATGGTTAACATTAGGAAAGGTTCCCATCTGTAAAACAGATGCCCCAAATAACATATTTGTCTCACATGGACAATATAGTCTGCAACTCAACATTTCAACATGCAAAAGACAAGTGGAATAAAGTATCCTACTTGAAAAACAAGGATTCAGGATATGTTGGGACAACAGAATGCAATCTCAAAATGTCTAGTCAAACCTAGGTAGCTATGTTTGTGTGTGTGTGTGTATAATCGTCATCATTTAATGTCTGCTTTCCATGCTGGCATGGGTTGGATGGTTTGATAGAAGCCAGCCAGACAGGCCTACCCCAGACTACTGTGTGTTTTGGCATGGTTTTCACAGCTTGATGCCCTTCCTAACACCAACTACCCTGCAGAGTGGACTGAGTGCTTTTTACATGGTACTAGCACAGGCGAGGTCAATTTTGGCAAGGTTTTTACAGCTGGACACCCTTCCAAATGCCAAATCACTCCACAGTGTGGACTGGATGCTTTTTACGTGACACCAAGATATAGGATTTTGAGAAGAGAGGTGATCTTGTGTCATATGATGAAAGGTTAGAGTGTAAATGAGAGACAGAAACAGATGTCTTGCTATAGAGTGGGTACGTGGTTACCCAGACAGACAAAGAAAAAGGGAGAGGGGGAAAGGGAGAGAGAGGAAAAGGGGGAGACGGAGAGAGAGAGGTAACAAGAAAGAGGACAGAAACAAGTGTGCTGATGTAAAGGAGACACTTGCTTACCTAGCCAGAGAGAAGAGCAAGGGAAATCCTTATTTATTGTCCATGTTCCAAGCTGGGATGTATTGGATGGTTTGACAGGATCTGATGGGTCCAAGGACATCATGCTCCTGTTTTTGCTTCAGCACAGTTTCTACTGCTGGATACCCTTCCTAATGCCAACCACTTTACAATGTGTCCTGGGGGCTGTTCTCATGCTACTAGTACTAGTGAAGTTGTCATGTAACTTGCAAGACTACAAAACCCAAGGGGGTTGGTAGATTTATGCAAGCAGATGAAGGTTAAGGTAGTATGAAAGAAGACCCTTGATGTACAGGCGCTACATGGCTATTGTTATTTAACATCCTTTTTCCATTCTGGCATGGGTTGGACGGTTTGACAGGAGCTGGCTAGTTACAGAGCTGCAACAAGCTCAAATTGTCAGTTTTAGCATGGTTTCTCCAGCTGGATGCCCTTCTTAATGCCAACCACTTTATAGAGTGTACTGGGTGCTTTTTACATAACACCAGCACAGATGTCAGCTTCTGCAATAGCACTGGATACAATGCAAAGGGCCAAAGGAAGATCCATGTTAGAAATATCAACATGAGAGCATGTCCCAAGTGAGGTAATTAAGAGCAGAGCAAAGTGAACATGATCACAGAATACTGAAAGTACAAATTTTGCCGAGCCAGACATGTTGAAATGTTCACCGATAAGTGAGAACATGTCAGGCCTAGATGGGAGAGAATGGTACAATCAAGAAAGAATTGGAAGTACATTGTAACCATTCAACAACCTAGTCAATACAGTGATGTATATATAATTGGATATTGCATTAAAAAATTAAGCTGTTAGTAAAAATCTAATAGGAAAACATTACATACCTCAACTGCATGAGCAGTGTTTTTAATTTCACCTGTCAACAGTGATTGGATATCTGAAAGTAAAGAAAATGTTTAATAGTTTTCTTTCTCTTTTCATAATTTAAGTTACATGACAATTTTTTTTTTTTTGACTCTTGAAAATGTTAAAACAAAAAGTAACCCTGACAGGATTTTCACCCACGACCCCATTTTTTTAATTTTTAATTCTGTGTTTTTGTCAGGAAGGAAGGCAAAGCCTTTAAGTCTAGTGAGAGGGAATGAGGGATGTGGGGAAGTGTCCTCAAAATGGACAGTCTTAAATGCTTACAACAGAATGAACTCCACTAAAGATATCCAAGGTAATATGTGGGCAACATATTAAGTCTACCACCTATGTAGACTAGAACCCACATACATTACATTCAGAAAACATTAATAATACTGAATTAACAGGCAGATTTGTGCAATGCAAACTAATTTGCAATCTAGTAATAATCTTATATGATTATTACTATCAAATACACATTCAATTTTTCTGCTTCTACATTTTAAATTTCATCTCTTTTCAACTTAACTTGTACTACTTTATAATTTCTTCAATTAGCTTTGTTAGTCTTTACTATCTATTACAGGGTTTGTTAATATTGTCTCTGTTCTGTCTATTTTCTACTCTACCTCCATATAATATGCCATATCCAAACTAATTTGCTCCTCATGGTTTCAATTTCCAGAAATGTTATTAGCTATTATTTTCATATTAGATTAACATATTTTCTCTTAAATTAGGTAGAGAATGTGTGGTAGGGGCTATGATTTTTACAGACTCTAACAGACTGGTGACACTGGGTGGGGGGGGACCAACAACCAGTTTGAATATCTTAAAATAAATGTCTGCAGGGAAAAAACTAACCTTGTTAAGGATGAAAAGAAGGGTCAAAATGTTTACATTTGAAATATGCAGATAAATGAAAATAATGCAAAACTGATAAAACAATGTTATTAAAGGAAAAATAATCTTACCCGATATCTTGTTATCCTCAGGTTCTTTGCTCCTAGAAAGGAAAGATATATTTTAAGGGGTTTCTTAAAGAAGAAAATTAAGTAAATGTTAATAGTATAGATTTCAATGATCTTCAATTAGATTTCACAAATAATTTTAGTTTAGACATCCACTTTTCATGCTTGCCCAAGTCAGAAGGAATTTGCTGAGACAATTTCTGCAGCCAGATGCCCTTCCTGTCACCAATCTTCACCTGTTTCCAATCAAAGTAATATTTTCCCATGACCAAACATGTTTTACAAGGAGACTGGAAACAAAAAAATATTCTTTGTATGAATGTGATACTCATATATACAACTATCATTTGATGTCAAGACAGGAGTATCACATACACATTCATACAACAGACTACTTCCATTTACTGCCAACCAGATCTGCTCACAAGGCATTGGTCAACATGGGGTTATAATAGTAGACACCTGCCCAATGTGCCAAGTAGTGGGATTGAACCCAAAAACTACAAGGTTAGTTATGCAGGCCTCTTAACCATACAGCCATGCCTGTGCCTAATAAAGAATATTGATGTCATTTGATATTCATGCACATTTAAAAAAAAAAAAAACTATAATGACAGAAGCATCAAAGTTAAATTACTCTTTTCCATCTTACTTACTCGTTTTCAGATGTTTGTTTATTTCCTGAGTCGTCTGAAAAGGAAAATATTGCAAAAATAAACAAAGTATGTTTTATAGTTAAATAAATCAATCATATATTTAAAAAACTATGTAAATTAGAAAAAGTAAAAAAAAAAAGAGCAACTGCTTTAATCCTTTTAATACTAATCTATCTGAGACAACCCCTGGTTCTATGAAACAAAGTTCCTGTTTTAAAATGATCTAAATTAAAACTTCCATAAAAATTTCATACTGATACAGGAAATAAATATTTCATATTTCATAAAAATTTCATACCCCAGCTTAATAATTGCAAAGTTATTTTCACAAAATTGCTCGTTATTTTCCAAATTTATTGAAATAAACTCTGTATTTCAACATTGAAATATGGTGTAAAAAAAAAAAAAAAAAAAAAAAAAAAAAAGTTTTGAACCATTTTAATTTCCTCAGAGTGGCTGTATGGTAAGTAGCTTGCAAACCAACCACATGGTCCAGAGTTCAGTCCCACTTTGTGACACCTTGGGCAAGTGTCTTCTACTATAGCTTTAGGCTGAACAAAGCCTTGTGAGTGGATTTGGTAGACGGAAACTGAAAAAAGCCCGTCATATATATATATGTATGTATATATGTGTGTCTGTGTTTGTCCCCGTTCCCACACCATCGCTTGACAACTGATGCTAGTGTGTTTACATCCCCATAACTTAGCAGTTCAGCAAAAGAAACTGATAGAATAAGTACTAGGCTTACACAGAATAAGTCCTGGGTCAATTTTTTCAACTAAAGGCAGTGCTCCAGCATGGCCACAGTCAAATGACAAACAAATAAAAGAATAAAAGAAAGTATTATTAAGGTATTCTTTTACTTGTTTCAGTTATTTGACTGCGGCCAAGCTGAAGCACTGCCTTAAAGGGTTTTTTAGTTGAACAAATCGACCCCAGAACTTATTCTTTGTAAGCCTAGTACTTATTTTATCGGTCTCTTTTGCCAAACCACTAAATAACAGGGTCATAAATATACCAACATTAGTCATCAAGTGATAGTGCGGGAACAAACACAGACACAAAGACACACACATTCAAATATATATGTTAAAATGGAAACTAAACCCCACTTGTGAAGACCTGTGGAGGCAAGTGAAATAGAAATCTAGTTACAATGGAAACT
>JAOPJW010003905.1:124014686-124028132 GCA_027122535.1 Octopus maya
ATTAAAATTGCCACCTGCTATGATGAGATTGATGTAATTTACTTTCAAGGTAGCCTGCTGGATGGTTTCACAGAAGCAGTCTTTCTATTTGTAAGCCCTGATTGTGGTACATATGTAGAGATGTCACTGTTGTGTTGGCCATGACTACCAAAGTAGTAGACAATCACATACTCTGATGACCTCAACTATTTTATCTATTTCTTTGTTAAAAGAATACTTACTCCACTGACCCATAAAATTATGTATTTTTGTTCCTTGGTCATGAGAGGTCTAGCAGAGACTCTGAGATGTGTACAAAGCATTCATCTGTTTGCTTTTGCTCCAGTGTCTTTACATACCAGAGATAAAATGTCAAGAACTTGATTTTATTTTTTTCCAGATCATACAATAGTTTGAAAAATGTAAAATAGTTAAAATATTCCTTATAATCAAAAAATTTGAGGAAAAAAAAAAAAAGGACACTTGAACATGAAAGATAAATATTTCTCTATGTAGGCGCAGATGTGGCTGTGGTTGAAAAACTTGCTTCCCAGCCATATGACTTTTGCATAACATCTTCAGCAATTGTCTTCAACTTTAGCTGTGAGCTGACCAATGCCTTATAAGTGCGCTTGGTAGACAGAAACTGAAAGAAGTACATTGTACATGCGTATTTGTGTTGGTATGTTTTCGTCTTGACATCAAGTAATGGTTGCAAATGAGCATTTTCAAGTGATGTTCTTTGTTTCCGGTCTTCTGTGAAAAACTTGCGTTTGTGGGGAAATATTACCTTGTCGGTAAACAGTGAGGATTGGGAAGGAAGGCTATCTGGCCAGAGAAAAACCGCCTTAACAAATTCTGTCTGACCCATGCAAACATGCAAAAGTGGATTTTAAACTAATGATGATGATGATCACAGGAATCTTAAATAACTGGTCCCATTCATAGTAATGAATATTTTGAACATAATGAGTGCTGAGCTGACAGTAATAGCAGTGCCAGACTTGCACTATTCAGTTTTAGTCCACTGCTTTGGCTTAAAATTATTTGAAAGGAAATCTGACTGAAAGAAAAGGACCAACAAAGAGTAATACCAAATAGCTAAAAGTAAAACAAGTTTACATAGCACAGGGAGAAAGTGAAAACAAGGGGTTATGCTATAAGATGATCAGAGGCATAAGATACACTGGATTGCAGAACAGTGTCAAGCTGTCTATGGGAACACCCTGTATGCTGATGACCTTGTATTTGTAGAAGTCTGTAGGGGATTTAGGGAAGATATTCCAGATGTGAAAATGAAACCTAGAATTGAGATGCATCATCATCACTTAACATGTTTTCCATTCTGTTACAGATTGGATGGTTTGATGGGAACTGGCTAGCCAGAAGACAGTGCCAAGTTCTTGTCTGCTTTGGCATAGTTTCTATGGTTGGATGCCCTTCCTAATGCCAACCACTTTACAGTGTGTGCTGTGTGCTTTTTATGCTACACTAGCACTAGCATGATCACCAATATGTAAGACCAAGACAAAGATCCTTCAACTGAAGGAGGAGCAGTATTGAGAGAGGTGGCTTTGTGCCAGGTAAGGTAATGAGAAGGTAAGCCATGTTAGGACAGAAACAGGTGTCTTGTTGTAGCAGAGAGACATGGCTACCATAGGTAGAGAGAGAGAGGATGATGGTGAAGATGTGCCAGGGCATACCCTCAAGGTACATGAAGGAGAATGTAAGTGGAGTGATACAAAGTATTGGACAAGGTGAGCAAGCAGGGAGTTCATGAGAGAGTAAAAAAGGAGAGTAGTAGGGGAAGGGGAATGCAGTGAGTGGTGAACATTGGTAGCAGCAGGATAGCAACAAAACAATTGGCAGAGCTACAACAGGAGAGAGAAGTATGACAAAGCAGCGTTGGAGAGCAGTGGGTGAGAGTGTGTCGTACAGGATGATAGTATGGTTCATTAGGAAGGAGGGAGATTAATGTTACATGTGGAAAGCACAAAATACACAGTGCTTCCAGAATTTAGTTTTGTTGAGGTGGGTAGATCTTCTCAAGAACCTCATATCACCAGACAGCTTGGTCCATTGTCATCTCCACAAAGCGCTACTTCATTCCATGTCTTCTTGGGTCTCCTTCTGCAGGTTCCATCTACTTTAAATGATTGGCACTTTCTTTTTATACATGTTCCTCATCCATGTGCATCACTCACATGACCAAACCATTAGTCATTCCTCTTGCATACTAAATCTGATTCCTCTCATGCCTAACTTTTCTCTCAACACATTTGCACTTTCTTGTGCATGCATACTGACACTGCACATCCATCGGAGCACACTAGTTTCATTCCTCACCAATCTTCACATATTCTCTACATTTAGGGCCCCATATCTCACTACTATGGTGCATAGCTTTTCATATACAAGCTGCCTTTCACTCTGAGAGAGAAGACTTTTGTTGTCAACGGAGGTAATAACTCTAAACTTTCTTCATCCTCTTCTTATTTTAGCAACTATACTTTCAGAACATACTCCTCCACTGCTAATTTGGTCCCTAGGTAACAAAAACTATCCACAACCTCAAAAGAGCCTCCTGGGTATTTAAGAAAATTTAATTCCCATGTACCTCAGAATAAAATTACTGAAGATTTAAGTTTAGTTAAGTAGGAAAAAAGATAAAACTCTGTAACCACTAGGGAAATGCCATGCTGTTACTGGAAAGGGAGTAAGGAAGAATTCCATATGGTGTACGCAATGTGAACTATGGGTGCACAATACATACACTGAGATCACAGGTAGGCTGATAGAAAAACAAAAAACAATGACATACGCACAAGAGTAGTTAGAGCACTTGTGAGATAAATTCTTTCAATGTTTGGAGGCTCTCATAGTAGTTGAGAACTTCTGTTACCTAGGTGACTGAAGTAGCAGTGGAGGGTATTCTGAAAGAATAGTAGCTAGAATAAGAACATGGTGGCTACAACTTCTGACAGAGACAAAGGGATTCTCTTTTTGAGCAAAAAATGGAAAGTATAAAGTATGATGTTGCCTGGGAGCGACAAATTGTAGATATTCAAGCAGTGTTGTCGGTACTTCTGTCAATAACATGTCTCCTCACTTCATGTTTTCGAAGCTGTATGGAATAAGAGATTCCTGACTTGAAAACAGGTAAGGGTTAGCATCAGGAATAGTATCTGGCTGTAAAACAATGCTACAAAACATATTTGTTAGATTGGAAAAAACAAACATAAAACATGTGTGTAAAAAAAAAAAAAAAATCCAATTTTATAGAGTAGAAATAAAAACTAAAGAACTGTGTTATTAGGAAGCTTACTTTTCAACCATCAGGTTATAATCCCATAGTGCAGTACTTGAAAGTACTGCAAAGTGGGATTATATATACATAATCATTATCATCCTTATCTATTACATCTGCTTTCCATGCCAGCATGGGTTAGATGGGTTGTGATGGTTAGAGTCAGGGGGCTTGTTTCACTTGGGTTTCCTTTTTGGTTTGGTTTCTAAGGCTTTCTAATACCAAGCACCAACTGCTTTACAGTTTATGAGTTGCTGTTTATGTGGGACCAGCAAGCCTAAAAGACTCTCAACCCACACCTAACAGATAGCACTGGATGCATATTTTCTGATACTTGCACAAGAGTGAGAGCCATATTCTCAATGCAATTAAAGGGGTCTGACAAAACCATGCCATGTGTCATCATCATTATCAGTTAACACCCATTTTTCATGCCGGCATGCTTGGATGGTTTAACAGGATCTAGTGA
Source organism: Octopus maya (assembly GCA_027122535.1). Taxonomy (NCBI): domain Eukaryota; kingdom Metazoa; phylum Mollusca; class Cephalopoda; order Octopoda; family Octopodidae; genus Octopus; species Octopus maya. Next base: position 124,018,442 of record JAOPJW010003905.1, read on the forward strand.
GATGCAGTACCATGTTGAGCTCCAATGTCAGGTTTGGCCATGGCTGGATCCCCTTTATGCCAACACTTTACAATGCATGTATATCTATATAAAGAAATATGTAATGACCATTATTAATACCTTGTCTCATATATCACTGTGTAAAAATACAGTATAACTGGAACACAACCATGGATTTACAATATAGAATGGTGATGAACTATAACTTCAGACCTTGTCACAAGAATATGCGGAGTTCATCACTAATCTAAACAATATTGTTAGCCTGGTGTACTAACAGAGAGCTTATAAGGTATTTTGCCCCGACTGATAATCTCTCATTAATAACTCCATATAAAGATATTTCTCATCATCATCATAAATTCACTTTCCGTGCCAGCATGGTTTGGAAGCACCGGACACAAAAACTGGGTCTTTTAAATAAAAATACCCTGTGTCAGACATTCCTATGTCATTTTCACCATCATAACTGCAGTGCACCTGTAATTGGCATATTTTTCACTAATTGTGATATGAAATATAAGTCAGCTACAAATGGTAATTTTCTTGGGAGAGCATACCTTAAACAATATAACATAGGTATATTATAACCATAAACAGAGCATTACATTTAGCACTTCAGTAGACTATTTGAGGAAATAATAAGGATTTCTAACATGGCACAAGATCACACATTTTAGAATATGGGTACAATTGATTTAATTGACACCAGAAGGATGAAAGGTTAAGTCAACTCTGGTAACAGTGAATATATAGCTACATGTTCATGAAGGGAAAAGACATTCTATTAAATTTCTTAGGAAAACTACAACAGTGAAAAATAACAATTGCAGTCCTAAAATTATGCAAGTGCCAACAAAGAAATGTATTTGATATTTCTGAGTAGCATGCCATCATAGTGATGTTGAAACTGATGGCTATTTTAATTATACTATCAGAGAAAGTAATTAACCAGTTCTATATACATCTACAGATGCAATACCTGAACACATCGTTAGTGTAGTTGTATCTTAGAATCATTGGGTGTTTTGGCTTTTATAACATACACCACACCCTCATCCAGGCTACCCAGTTTAGGTTGATCAACCCTAGACCTGTGTCCAAGTGGCATTCTACTAACCCCACCAGTAGAATGTGCAAAGCCGTCAAAGTCATCAGAATGTTTTCTTTGTGGCCTTTGTGTTGTTCTTATCCAAATAGAATAACATACCAGAGACTGATAAGGATGGAAACATAAAACATATTGGAATGCATGAAATCAGGATGGAAATGTAGAAATGTAATGAGAAATGAAAACTTGATCAATCGTATATACATCAGCATTGATTGAATGAACACTTAACAAACATATGTAATATTATTATGGAATACATCAAGAGAAGATACAGAACTAAATTACAGGAAACCATGCTAAAGCTCATGTTGGAGCTTAATGTAGCCCTGCAGCTTGTTGGATGTGAAACCATCCAACCCACACCAGCATGGAGAATGGATGATAATGATAGTATGATTAAAGAGATATATCCATGCTTTTAATATGTTAACAAAATGCTGCACAAGTGAATCACAAGACTCTTTTGTCAGTAAAGAGGATTTACTCTACATATTACATAGAAGGCCTTGAAATGTAAGATTTTCTTGTTTGGTGCCAATAGACAGGTAATAGGATTATAAGTACTGGTCTAGATATTGTGTTCAGTTAAGTAATATATTTAAACAAAAATATTAAGCTTTGTGATCAAAATTAAATTGTACAGAGTCAGTTGATGCAACTTTTGTTTGCTTAAAGTGGAATGTTAAAAAACAATTTTAAGTTATATATTATGATACAAAATATATACACACTGAAGAGTACTGAATAAAAACGAGGAGAAACAATAGTAAATTGACTGGTATATTTATAGAAATGTATTGATTTAATTGGTTAAATGTTCAGAAAAAAAAAAAAGCTGGAATGGAAGGGAAAAATGTTGAATGATGTTTTCGAAACAAATCAAATAAAATTTGTCACTTATAGGCTTCAATTCACTGTAGGATATGATGTTTATGTAAATCTAAACCAGAGTTACAGCAGAGTAATGTAGTTGTTAGCTGGCGGTACAGGATGTGGCACAGTGATGACATTCACCGCCTTTTAAATTCAACCAATTACAAGAGGCACCAGATGTAGACCGAATTGTTTTAAGTACTTACTGATGTTTACAAACAATAAAATTGTATCCATGAATACATATTTGCATGAATGTTTGTATGCATGTGTCTGCTTGTTAATGTAGAATATAATGAAACCACAGCCTCAAACTTTCCATGGGAGACATTGAATTTAGCATTCACATACTATAAGTCAGAGGTATTTTAACTGTACAGCAAAGAAAATAAATAATTATTCTATAATATTGTCAAAAAACGGTACATCAAATTCCTATATGACAAGCAAAGAGGAAACATTTTCTTCGTCAGGTTTTTATAGTTATAGAAATTATTTTCCAACTTACAGATAATATTTACAAAAAAAAAAAAAATGTCTCAAGTTTCAATTATTTCTTCAAAGAAAACAACAGTATTTGAGACTCTTCATTATCTTGACGTTTGGAAACTGAAGTTTGACAAAAATACGTCTGTGACATATCTGAGTTGTAATGAAACTTCAATCCATACTTCTTAAAATTAATTATTCGCGTCGCCTTTGTTTGCTTCGACTTGATTCATAGTCTTTACTACTGGATCGGGAATCCACATGAGTAGGACGTTTTTGTCCTCCGTGTTTGGCTTCCGTTAAGAATTTATCTAAACCAAAAGGATCAGGATCTTCTTCAAACTGAACAGGGCCATCTCGCTTCCGTGATTTATCAGTTCCGGCAAAACCTTTCTCTGCTTCAAATCTCTTTGTTTTCATAATTGTTTCAAGATCATCACCATACATCTCTTTATCAGCATTTTTGAATGGTTTATAAATCGAATCAGCAATACTTCGATCTTGGCGCCAGGGTTTATCATAGACATTATAGGCCTCATCATCACCAAACCCACTGTCCATTCCTTTAGTTCTATTAAAGAGTCTCTGATCAAACTGAACTTCCTGAGAGTCTCCAACTCCTGTATTTGGAAGACCTAACGCAATAATTTCACTGACATCACGTTCTCTTTCACGTTGCAATTTAGATCGTTTATCAGGTGCAGCTCTGGCCAAATTACGATCTCGTTGTCTGTCTTTTGATCTCTCTTTTCGCAGTTCATCTCTTTCGGCAACCTCTTCCTCTTTTTCCTCCCTACGAATTCCAGCGCGTTCTTCACGGGCTTTCTGGGCAAGTAAACGCAAATTACCTTCTTTTTTCTCCTTTTCTTTCTGAGCCATTTTTTTCTCAATTTGCGCTCGCATCTCAACAGCTTCTCTAGCTTTTCTGTCAGCTATATACAAGGCTTCGGCTAATTTAGCAAAGTTTTCGTTGATGTGTACACCTTGTAAACCTCGACCGTCAGCAGCCAACCGTTTATCAAGAGGAATTGTATAACCTTTAGCATTTTTCCAATTGGATATACAAGGCGGTATTTTCCATTCCTGCTGTTCTTTAACAGTTACTTTTCTGTTGGGAGAATGAAGAACAGGTGCAGGTGGTGAAGGGGGACCCCTTGGAATTTTTTTGTTTACTTTGAAACGCGCTGGTTCCATTGGATCTTTCTGAACATCAACCATGCGTATAATTCTTTGTTTAGCACCAGAATTATACGAGACTCCTTGTTGTGAAGGTGTGTATCTAATATATTGGGCTGGAGCCTGCTTATCAGCGTGACGTACAGGCATTGCAGCTGACATTTTACTGGAAACAATTTTCTCCAGTGCCAGTCTTGTTTTCTCCGTTGTTTCCTCAATTTTTTCTGTATCTGGACGTTCCAATTCTGGATCATTATCATCAACATTTTTAGGAACAAGATCTTGAAATTTAGAATGAACAACTTTATCCTTACCGTGACCCTGTTTAGCGATTGCATCGTATTTAATTTTTCCTTGTGAATCCAGTTGCATAGCCAAAGAATTTGAACTCGACTTTTTAAGACCCATTCCAAGTGGGTACTGAACCACATGGATTTCAGGAAAAGCCCCGACATCGCCAAAGTCTTCTTGAGTCCTTGGGATCCAGTTCTTCCTGTGTCCATACGGAGGTGCAGCACGTATGCTCTTTACAGTCACATGCTGCATATAAAGTTTATGTCGTTCTTCATCTTCGTCATCTCGATCGTACACTTTCTGAGAGGGTTGTGGTAGAAATTGTGACAATGTAGACATTTTTTCATCAAACCGTAAACGTCTATGGCAACAAATATGGAGGTAACTCTCGTTTACAAACTCTCACGTGAAAACAGGATGTTAAACACCGTTACGTATTTTACTACTTATTTACTAATTTAATCAATAATAATTTTAAAAATTACAGTTACTATGTATTATATGATTTATTATATATTTCATTTTACAAGAAAAAGCTTAGTGCAACAAATTCGAATCTATGTCTATTCGGCAATATGGCGACTTTGTTATGGTTGGTATGGCGATGTTTGTTATTGTTAATATAAAGTTTACTTATTACACAGATTTAGGAATTTTATGTTTCGACAATATTAAACAGGATTAACCACTAAATTTAGAACAAATCTTAATAAGACATTTATTTCTAATGTTATGAGCACATTGACCCAGAATATGACTAATTGACGGTTGTTGCTAAGACAACTTTACCTTAACAACAGCCCGGCTGCGTGTAAATTGTCTCCAACATAGCTTCAGATATCTTCGGGTGGTGCTCGTTTAAACTCACTGAAAATGACCACCTGAATCTGCTATAATCCACTCTGTGCTGCTTAAGAACATTTGTAAATGTGTATGTATTTTATCTTTTGTAATGCTGGCAATGCTTTGGATTTTAATAATTGCAACACTTGTTTTATCCTATCAACACTGAGAAAAAATAACAAACACGACTGTTTATTTATAAAATCGCATTTTATTTTCCCTTTTAATATCGTTGATCCATTCTATCTGTATGTTGTGTCCTTTTATGCTAATCTCATTATTTTCCTGTTATATATTTGTAAAAAATATTCTTTTTATGAAAGAAAAAACAATTTAAAATCTCTAAATACTTCATTATATTTATAATATATAGTTAATAATTGTGTATATTTGTTTGTTAATTCAGTTAATTACTAGTAGAAATATAAATTTAACTGCTATAAACTGTAAAAGCAAATTTGAATAAAGGCGGGAGGAACAAATATACTGTACCTTTCACTTCCATTTTCCTGCAATTAAAATTTCTAGTTGTATGCTTGTAACTTTGTATTCGTATTAATTATTGTTTTTATTAAAATATTTGCCTAACAGTTGTTAAGTTTTATCATCGTCTTCACTCATCTTTCATTCATTTTCCCATCATTTGTGCAGCCGTTAATTCATTTATTTCAAACACCACCGAGTGGGGAAAAATTCTCAAAAATTACCTGCAATTGTTTCCTTCAAAATTCCTACATGCTCGAAATGTACATACATCACGGTATATTTGTTGAAAATTTCACGAAAAAATATTAATTTTCCTGGAAGTTACGAGGAATTTAAGTGGACGCTGTTGGAATTTCCGAAAATTGTCCCCCCCCCCATTCCGAAACACTTTCACCAGAAATTTTTGTATATTCGGATTCTACATAGATTCTACTATATGCATAGAAAATTTCATTAAAAAATATTCTTTTTTCTGAAAGTTATGACCTCTCAAAGTCTGGGGGGTAAGGGTCTGTAGTTATGCCATAATCAAAACTATAGGAGTAAAATCGAGATGAACTGAGTCCATGATTCAGCAACTGAAGTCTCAATGTTAAAGAGCAGGCCACTTAATAGTGAAACTAATAAAAAGAAAATCTCAAGTTTCATGCCTGATCCAACGATAACAGAATGGCAAATCCCTAATAGTGAAATGTTTTGTCTATTGTTGACTTCTAAAGTGAGTATAATCGCTATCTTCCTTTAATATCAGCACCAGTTATTTCAAAGAACACCAATGTTTACAAATGTCTTGGAAAAGGCATGAATATCATTACATTTCTCATTCCCAAAAAAATCTGAGCCTGAATCTTGTAAAAAAAAAAAAAAAAATTACACATGCCATTTATACTCTCGAAAACCATGAGACGGGTGAGATCTCACTAGATTTTAAAATTTTTTTATTATTTTTTTTTTACACATCAGAACATTTTCGTTCCCAGAAAACTTTGGTGATTGAATGCCTACCCACCCTCACTAGAGCCGAAATTATTTTAAATTCAATGAATTGCTAATATATACATTCTTCGTATCCCATCTAAATAAATAAAATAAACAAATATCAGACCAGCAATAAGTTCCAGATTTTAAATATTTTTTGCTCTTCATTTCAATCACAAGTTTATCTTTAAAATTTCATTGATTAATTTAATAATGATGCTGAATAAAATATAGTTTTGAAATTGTTTGAAAAATATTATCATCCTGACGAAAAAGACAATAACACTAAAACAACAAAGCACGTGTAGTGTTTGGTTACAAGGCTTCAAAATATTAATAACAAAACACATTTCAACCTGCACTTAAAGCTAAACAACACACATAAAGCAAAAGCGAAACCCTTTTAATGTCTCTTTCCTAAACTCCACTCTTTTCCTCTCCCACCCCAATCTTTTTGCTGGCCTGATGTATTACTAACAGCAACACTCATTAAAAAAAAAGTATCTGAAGTCATCATCCCCTGCTCCTTTTACTTAAAAGGATTTCCTTTGCCAGTTGTTTTGTCTGAGATTTTTTTTTATTGCAAAATCAATTCTAATGAACGGAGTGCACTGGCTACAGATAAAAAAAAAAATGTCTCAGTGACCTTGCTGGCTGCTGACAGTGTTGAACGGAACGAGGAGTAGAGAATCCCAGCTTAAAACATAGAGTTACCTCCCTTACTTCTCCGGTTCCAGACATTTGTTGTTTTGAAAATTATAGATTCCATAAACAATTTTTTTATTAAAAGTAAGTTTGCTTTTACGCACGAGCGAAAAATAAGAAAATATTCTCAGAAAGCTAGAGCTTTTTTTTTTAACATATCGCTAAACTTAATATATTACTATTTCAATACATGAGCAGTAAGAGTAGGAAGTATGATATTACAGTTTAAAACTGGCTGAAACGAATGTTCAGAGATATTATTCACATTTATACTACTTTCTAACCGACATCTCGTAACTTAATAGTTAAATTAATGGTCGTGAGTCAAGGAGGAAGCTTCTACGTTTGACCTGCTAAAAACAGTAATTGAATATTTCATTAGCTCTCAAATTACTTACAATCTTTAAAAACAAAACAAAAAAAAACACCTTAGACAATGTAGACCTAGATATATTATCTAACAAAAACTAGAATAAGTGAGGGTGGTCAATATTCGAAACAACCTCGATCATATATCAGCCTTATCTGAGATCACCTGGGATTAAGGATTAAACAATTACCATTTAGTCGATTGACGTATTTCGTATCACATGCAACCATTTAAAGAAAGAAATAGTGCTTTACAGGAAGTTTAATTCTAGGATGCGAATCTACAACTAAGAAAATCCTGTGTGTGCGTGCGCGAGCAAATATGCGTGTCACATCCTATAGTGCACTCACAGTAAATGGGACAATTTTTAAAAGTAGGGGGGGGCGTGGGTGTAAGAGACGAATTCCTAGTTGTGACGTGGCATTAAAATTTATCAACTGGTAATTTACTATTTTAAGGAAGTTCAAGTGACAGAAAGGATATACCATATGACATATAAATAGCGGATATTTCGTTTCCATCTCGTTGTGTTCCGTTTTCCAATCGTTTTGAAACTCAATTGTAATAACCACTCCTCGCTGTAATTATTTACTCTTATTATTTTTTTCCTGGTGCATCTAAACCTTTAGTTTTTATTTTGTTTCTTTATCGTTTATTTAATTATTCTCTACCTTCGTTTAAAGCAAAAATGTTCGGAATCTAATAGTTATGTCCCTTTACAATCTGAGCTTAAATCCCACGGGAGTCGAGTTTTGCCTTTCCCTCTTTCTGGTGAGGAGAAAATAAGTACTGACCACAAGTAGCAGATTAAATAGGCGACTAAGATTCCTTTTGGAGAATTACTGGACTTGTATGTTTGAAACGATTAATTTTAACGTTAGTTATACACACACACATAACTGAGCTTTATTTATAAACATAAACTAAAATTTAAATACAACCTACAAACACTCCACAATAACTAATGCAGCTTCAATTGAATCCCAAGACTACTTGGCCAAATAAGTGAACAGAAAGCGCACGTGCGTGCGTGCCTGTGTGTGTGTGTGTGTGTGTGTGTGTGCGCGCGCACTAGCTCTGTGTTCATATATTTGGCCAAGTAGCCGGTGTCAGTTGCATTACTGATGTAAGTAACACTTCGTAAATCAAAGAGAACGAGGATAACTACAGACAACTTTCGAAACTTCCAGCTACTATATCCAAATGATTACATATTCATATATGTACTAGTAATAATTTATGCAGTTTGTTTTATAAGTAAATGCTTAAGTCAATCTGGGAAAGCTAAGGTTTTCAGAAAAAGATATCAACCAATGAACACGAACATTGCAAATATAATCTATCAGTGGAACAGTAAAAATATTCAATAATTTCCTCAAGTTGAAAATGTGACACTGCTTTGGTTATTTCTACAATCCAATAGTTAGGCTTTGTATCTTCCTTAGAAACGTCCCTTCCTTACGAAGAGATTTCAAATGATTAGAACAGAAGAATACACACACACACTACACACACATATATACATATATACATACAAAGCAAGCAAGCAAACAAAATCTGTTTCAGCAATTGGACTGTGGTCATACTTGATCACTGTGTTTTGGTTATAAGTGATTATATCGAATCAAACCTAAAACTTGTAGACTGGTATATTATGTTATTTTACTGATATATTATACTATTTTACTGGATTTAGGCCAGGTTAACCTTAAATACACACAGATACATACATACATGTATACACACACACACACATATATATATATTTGATCCTGACTAATGGATCCATATGAACTTGTGTTACTCTATACATCTAAGACATTAGGTTTTGTTATGTAATGAACGTGGTTGCAGCATAAGTGATGGTTCACTCAAAACAGCTGTCAAGAGACTATTACATAACTTTTCTTCGTTTAATCTGTATTTATTCCTTACTCTGTATTTTGAATTCCATGTAAATATACTCATTCAGCTCACTTGTGTTTATCTGCCTTTCTATATATACACACACAGTGGGGTGTCATATTAGCTACTGTTTTATTTAAATTATACTGCTTACATTATTATACCTTCCATGTCTGGTATATAATACACAATTAAGAAACATCATGACAGGAAATTTTCCAAACATTAAGAAATTTTCAATTTTTTTTCCTCCTTCATTCATTCTCACAGTATATTACATGCTTTCTATCTATCTCACATACAGTCATAGCACATACATACACACACACACACACACACACATACATACATACATACATACATACATACATACATCATGCACACACACACAAACACACATGTACATTCAGAAAAAAAAATACCACCATTATATTTTTGTCTGTTTGTACCATGCCTGG
>JAOPJW010003905.1:125203697-125217654 GCA_027122535.1 Octopus maya
CAGAAAATTAATTCTTTACATTCTGAGTTCAAATCCTGCTATGGTCAGCTTTGTCTTTCATTCCTCTGAGATCAATAAAATAAAGTTCCAGTCAAGAACTGTACTTGGTATTAGTCACAATGATCTTAGCAGCCTCAGAGATCCTGCAAAGATCACAACCCTGCCCTCCTTCCCTGCAAAACTTAAAACCACCTCACCTAAAGCAATGATTCTTCGTCCACAACGTCTCTAGCTAATTTTCTTTCAAAAGATTATTTTTTAATATATGAAGCATAATATTGTAGTGTTGTAAACATAATAATTGTGTAATATTCATACACAGTTGGTGCAGTGGTAGACCTCTGTACCACTGCAGACCAGCTGAAAAATATTTTCTTAAATACTTCTCTTGACATAGCATGATAGTTGTAAACAAGCATCATACTGGTGGTATCCATTGTCTCCAATCTTCCATGAAACATATCCAGCCATGGGAAAATATTACCTTGCGTGGAAAACAAGTGAGGGTTGGCAACAGGCTGGGCATCCAGCTGCAGAAAATCTGTCCCAACATATTCCATTCAACCCACATAAACATGGAAAAGTATACATTAAAATGTTAACAACAGTACCATATTTATCTAAACTCACTCAGTACATGCATTTCACCCCCTGTTATGTCTATTCTATCTCACTATAACAGAATCAATACTAAACTCCATATTCAGTTTTTTTTCAGAACATTCTCCTTCACAGTCCATGTTTCCCATTTCTCACTCCATCCAACTTGTTATGGTCATCTCTACAGATTTTCTGTAGAAATTATAGCCAGCACTGATTTTGTTACATTTTGTATCCAAACATGTCTAATGTAAACAACAATGTGATCACATTGTTGTTTACATTAGATGTCATAACAAATCAGTGCTGGCTATAATTTCTGTTGAAAATCTGTAGAGATAGTCTTAACATGTGATTTAATAGCACTGCTAACACAGTATTAACTTATGAAGCGTTTAATATACTTTGTAGTATATAATGGTTGCATAACAAAATATGGTGTCCCTACAAGTAATTACTATCCCTCCACACTGTCTTCTGATCATTGTGCTCTTCCCCATTTTCTTGCTTGGTTCTCTTTCTCCTCTCCCACCTTAGTCCATCTTCTGCAGTCAACATCAGCTCTTCCCACTCTATTAGACAATGTACAGTGGTGAGGAACCCTATTGCCTTCCAGAGTACAAGGCAATATCACTAGTGTTCATTAACTAGTGTGAATATAAAATGGAGCCAGACAACATAGAACTGAGATGACTCTTTAGTCTTGTTTTGTAGAGGACATGATATTCCTTCTCATGCTGATACCATAACAAACTTCAGCCAGTGCATTCTATCAGGTGCTTAGTGTTACAAAAGACATCCAACAAGAGAAACTGGACCAAAATATAAAGTACAAGTAAGATATGATCCTCCAACCCATCTCAAAACATTACGTCCTGTCCTCCAAAACCAATGTGGAAAGCAGATGTAAAATGGTGATAGTGATGGCAGCATCATCATCATTTCATCATTGTCATCATTTAATGTCCACTTTCCATGCTGGTATGGATTAGATGGTTTGACTGGAACTGGTAAGCCAGAGGCCTGCAACAGGTTCCAGTCTGATTTGACATAGTTTCTGTGGCTGGATGCTCTTCCTATTGCCAACCACTCCAAGAGTATAATGGGTGGTTTTTACATACCACTAGCACAAGTGCCATTTACATGACACCGACAACCACCATGACTACAATTTCACGGGTGCCATTTACATGACACTGTATGACTACAGCCATGACTACAATTTTACTTGGCTTAACGAGTCTTCTTAAGCACAGCATATCACCAAAGGTCTCAGTCATTTGTCATCATTTCCATGAGGCCCAACATTTGAAGAGCATGCTACCAGCAACAACTGTGTTTGTGATTTCACTTGGCTTGACAAATCTTCTCAAGCACAGCATATAGCCAAAGGTCTTGGTCACTTGTAATCACCTTCATGCTTCACTACCTTGTCCTATGTCTTCCCGGGTCTATCTTTTCCACAGGTTCCTTCAACAGTTAGAGATCAGCACTTCTTTGCACACCACATCTGATGTCTCTTATGCCCAGTTTTTCTCTCAAGACACTTACACTCTGTTTTACATGCACAATGACATTGCACATTCCTTTGAAGCCTTCACATTTCATTTCTTTCAAGCCTCATTTCTTTGAAGCTTTCACATGTCCTCTGCAGTCACAGCCCATATTTTACTGCCATGCAGCATGACTTTGCACACAGGCATCATACAGTGTTTTTCATTCTGAGGGAAAGGTTTTTTTTTTTACCAACAGAGACAGGAGCTCTCTAAACTTTGCCCAGCCTATTCTTATACTAACAGCTATGTACTTGAAGCATCCACCTATGCTGCTAACTTGGTCACCTAGATTATGGAAGCTGTCAACTACTTTTATGTATCCCACTAGCATTTGATGGAATCTATTTTCTGTACATTTCTAGTTTTTATTGTATCTGTACATCTACCACACACAAAGTTTATTTTCCCTGTTAACCTTCCTCTGATATTGCTGTACCTCTTATGTGTCCATAGCTTGCATTGGGTACATTTTATGGAGTGTCTACCTATGCTTTTTCTACATATTGAGTAGGGCCATCTACCTGAAGGAATTTGTGACTTGTCCACTTTCCTACTTACTAAGACTTTGGTTTTTTGCTAAATTACCTCTAAGGCCCTTTGATTCTAGACCTTGCTTCCACACCTGAAACTTCTCTAGTTCTGGTAGTGATTCAGCTATTAGAACAAAGTCATCAGCATAGAGGAGCTCTCTGAGACAGCTTGACTTAAATTCTTCTGTTACTGCCTGGAGGACTATGACAAACAAGAGGAGGCTAAGTTTAGCAACTGGCAAGCTGGCTGAGTTGTTAGCACATTGGACAAATACTTAGCAGTATTTACCCTCGGACTTTACATTTCTGAGTTTAAATACCACTGAGGTCAATTTTTGCCTTTCATCCTGTTAGGGTCAATGAAATAAGTACCAGTTGCACACTGGGGTTGATGAAATTGACTTGCCCCCTCCCACCAAAATTTCAGGCCTTGTGCTTATAGCAGAAAGACTTATTATATCAATCATTAACACCACCAGTATATAAAGACAGCATGAAAACAGAAAAATTCAGTATACTGATGATTTAGCAAATTTGTGATGCCTGTTTACATTGATAAGTGAACAGGGCTTTGAGTGTTTAAGTGGCTTAGTCATCAGTTGCTGTACTGACGATACAAACTATCAGCTCTTTGGTTTGGTATATAAACACGTGTGTATGTATGTTGGGGGGGGGGCGTAAGGTAGATACAGCTCTAACTATATCATCAGTTGTTCAGAAATACAGAACTAGGTTATCACTTGTTTTTTTTTTCTTTTTGGTTAGAAGGGAGGGGATTGCTTGTGACCATTTACAGGGCCTACAGGACTAGTAGGAGAGAAGGGAGAAAGTTTTCCTGAAACTGGAGACCAGGACCAAATTCTTACAACAAAGGGAACTTTTGTGCTCAAGGTGTCCAGAGACCAGGTGGTAGTGTTAAACCTGGTGACAGATTAAATTTATATATACTACAGACTTCCACACAGTTTCCATCAACAAAATTCATTCACAAGGCATTGGTTGCCTCAGGGTTTTAGTAGAAGACAGATGCCAAGATAGACAGTGGGACTGAACATCAACCACATGAACCACATGCCTGTACTTATATTTTTACTTACTATTTTGTTTTTGGCATTGTACCTGCCTTATGATGGTTATGGTGTTGGGCTGACAATTATCAGATTGTGGGTTCAATTCCTGGACAAGGCAACATGCTGTGTCCTTAAACAAGGCACTTCTTTTCACATTGTTCCAGTCTGTTCAACTGTAAATGAGTACTAACTGTATGCTAGTGGTGCCCTTTGTTTGTGTAGCTGTGTGTGAGTGATGCTCTTCATCTGTTCCTCTAGTTGTGCTAGTGATGCCCTACATCTGTTCCTGTAGCTTCATGCAAGTGATGCCTTTCGTCAGTCCCTCTAGTTGTGCTAGTAATGCTCTTTGTCTATCCGTCTAGTTGTATTCTAGTGATGGCCTTTGTCCCTTTAACTGTCACATCGTCAATGTTCTGCTGAATCAAGTAGGTGGGAATGAGCAAGTGAGTGTTCATTTCTGCTCATGACTACATAGACACCTAAAATAACCAGTCAATGCATGATTCATACTGCTAAGTCATACTAACTCGCAAGTAACAGCTATGGTCCTGCAACAGATCTGTGTGGATAATTAGTTTTGCTAAATGCTTTGAGAAAGAAAACAATTACTTTTATTTATCTATTTATATCTATAATAAATTATTTTAGATAGTTGTAAACAAGCACCATTCTAATTATTGATAATATTTTGCTTGTTTTTTTTTTTGTTTTTTTGTTGACATAATAAATATTTACGCTACTAAACTTACACATACCTTTTATTCAGGTAGGTAATCAGACAGGCTCATTCATTCACTCATGCAAAGTGAACATTAAATGATGATATATATATATAAGCACAAGACACCTGACCAAAGTACCATATAATGGGGCTGAACCCAAAATGGTTGCAAAGCGTGTTTCTTATCACACAGCCATACCTGTACCTGTGCTAGATGTTTTACCTCTTTCAAATGCCAGTGTGAACTTGGAAGAAATTTGTAACTGCCATTGCAGACTCTTTCTAAGAATTTGCTTTCCAATAACATTTATGCATCAATAGAGATTCACTAGAACCAAGTTCAGACATGCAATCCCAATACTTGGTCTCTTTTATCTTTCACTCTTTGGAAAGATAACAGGCTATCACTATATTTATTTCAAAATCAGTATATTATTACTCATGATTGTTGGTGTTGTTTAACCCCAGGTCAGCTTTGAATGAGACCTTTGATGAAAGGCTTCCCAGTCATGGTCATCCCATGTGTTTTTCAGAGTTCCTAGAACTACATTATCCAATGTCTCTTTTGGGTTTTTTAGTTTTGTTTTATTTTTCTTATGATACTAGGGTATAATCTGATTGTGATTTGGTTGCTCTTTCTAGCAAATCAAGTGACTACATAGGGACTCCCCAAATGGTTGGTACATATTTTATGTAGGAATTCAATATAATGTGTTTTTTGTTTTCAACTTGCTTTTTTTTTTTTAAGACATTGGGGTATGATTTGATTGTGATTTCATTGTTTTTTCTAGTAGTTCAGGTTACCACATGGGGCTCTCAAACTGTTTGGTACATATTTTGTGGCAGAATGAAAGCTAAAAATTATTTCTAGCCAAATATAAATTAAGGAAAATGGATCATTGAGTTAAAAAATGTGTTAAGTATCTATGCCTGCTCTCTTGCCTACCCACCTCTGTTGATCAAATATTATCCAAAAGCAAGGCAGATAGGTTAGAGTGTTAGATGGTAAGTTCAATTTCTGAACAGGATGGAGATCTGTGAGGAAACTCTGAAAAACAGAAGGGATGATTATGACTAGAAAGCCTTTCGTCATAGATCTCATTCAGAGTTTACATAGAGTTAAACAACAGCTGCAACCACTAGCATTGAATCCTCAAGCAAGACACTTCATTTCATGTTACTTCCATTTTAGCTGAGAATGATCACCAGCCTAGTTCTGGTACAGCCCTTCCCCTCTAGTTGTTGCATCCTCAACATTCCAACAGGGTCATGGGGTGGAAAGGCTGAGAGGATGATTATGTCTGCTCATGATTGCATAAATACCTTCAATTACACAAGCACCTTAAACATCATCATCATTTAACATCCATTTTCCATATGGGCATGGGTTGGATTGTTTGACAGGAGCTGGCAAGGCCAGGGACCACACCAGGTTCCATAGTCTGTTTTTGACCTGGTTTCTACAGCTGGATGCCCTTCCTAACAAGAACCATTCTACAGAGTGTACTGGTTGCTTTTTATGTGGCACCATCACCAGTACTTTTAACATGGCACCATCACTAGTGCTTTTAACATGACATCAGTATCATTACTTTTTATGTGGCATCAACATCAGTGCTTTTTACATGGCACCATCACCAGTGCTTTTAATGTAGCACCAGCATCAGTGCTTTTTACATAGCACCCTGGTTTTAGGATATCAGTTCTGTTGTGGGCAGATGTTAATGAAAAACAATTACTTCATAATGAACTGTGTGTTTAAATTTCTAAATTCATATTGTATTGGAGGAAAATAGATCCAGCTGATTTCAAACTTGGCTAGACAGTCATCTACATTGTTTTTGTTTTTTAAATATTTGCTTTTATCCTTTATTGTTTGTAAAATAGATTATTGTGTTTGAAGATACCTAAAATACTTTGTATTTTGTTGCATATATCTCAATCAGTTAATTCTGTAGAAAATGTGAATGCTTATTCAAAGCAGATTTAGTTAGTGAGAAAACAAATAATGATATTAATAACAACAACAACAACAACAATAATAATAATGAGTTAACACCCACTATTCCATGCTTGCATGGTCCAGGCAGCATGTGTTGAGACAGATTTTCTACACCTTGATGCCCTTCCTTAGTCAACTTTCACTCATCCCCAAGCAAGATAATATTTCACCCTAGAAGACAGGAAATGAACAACAAACACTCACATACATATACAACAGGCTTTGATAGGTCTGGAGTCAAAGTAGAAGACATTTGCCTAAGGTGCCATACAGAGGGAATGAGCCCAAAGTCACATTGTTGGGACGTAAGCTTCTTAACCACACAGCATTAAAAATTTTGTTTTATTCTTTATTGTTATGGAGAGAAATTGATGGTGGATAAGTCTGTGAGTGACTCTCATCAGTTTTTTTTACCAATATTTTCTTTTCCAGACTTGGGCAGATGCCTTCCATGGTTCAGCAGAGCTGAAAGAGGTGGAGAAAGTGTACCAAGACTTGAAAGGAAAAGGCATTGAATTTCCGATGACTGATTTAGATAAATTGGCACCTATTCATACACCTGCCAGAGTAAGTTGCAAACAATTCTGTCACTGCTCACCCCAACCATTTTGACATCCTTTTCAACATAGTTTAAATGCCACTTTATTGGGTTTTTATTTTATTTATTTTATTTTTTTTGTTTTTGTTGTTATTTCAGATTTCTTGCAGGTTACAATTTATTATTTCTTTACCCATTACACTTAACTCTCTTACTAATTCTTTTGTAACAGAAATAGTCGACAGCTTCATTATACATTCAACAAGGCCAGTCCCCTTGACAACATATGAAAAAAAGATTATATTAATGAAAATAAAAATTTAAAATATTTGTAATATTTTGTAATATCTGAAATGTTATGGAACCTTTTGAGATATTTCAATCTTCTATTTTGATGATATCATACCCGTCACAGCCTTTTGCCTATTCATTCAGGTTCATTAAGGCTTATTCATGCTTTGCGATATTATATAATACAAAAAACACTGTGTATTTGTGCATGTGTTATATTCAACAACTAGCAGCTATACTATTATATCTATAATTGTAGTCATAAGTTATATTTTCATCATGGTCTTTCTTCTGATTAGTGTCTGATGCCATAGCACCATCCTCTTCATCACAATGCACACGATTAAAATATCTCAATACAGGTACAGATTTGGAAAAGTTTAATCATTACATATCGATCATATCTATTATGAAATAATTATGTTTTGTTCTGGCTGCTAAATCCAGTTAACCATTATTCCTTATTTTCTGTTGTTTTGTGTGTTTTTGTATACTGACCCACTACTCTTCATTTACAGCAGCATTTTATTATATACAAAGTTTCAGGCTACAGAATATGAACATGGTTACCATCATTTTCAAGCTAACACTTTTTTTTTTTTTTTTCACTCACAGATACAGTTAGATCATTTTCTTAATGTTAAATTCAGAATAGTTTTCAAGAGCAGAAAGAGTTACAACAGAAGTGATAATAATTAAAAGATATGTTAGATTCATCAAACAGATGATGAATTCAGTTTTTAGTATTTTTTATATTGGGACAGTATTATTATCCACACACTTAGAACTATATATATATATATATTAGATAGATAGATAATATTTATATTTTGGCCAAGTCAGTCTCTTGTTAGTCTAGTTTCATCTGTGCATTCACAGGTCACCAGGCAAGTTGCTAGGAAGGGCATCCTGTCATAGAAGCCACGACAAAGCAGACATGGAAACATGATGTTGTCCTACAACCTGTCAGATCCAACCCATGTCAGCATTGAAGATGAACATTGAAAGATGATGATGATGATGATGATGAAGTGTGTGTGTGTGACTGAAATTAGGATTGCGATTTAGAAGTCCTTAATGATTGAGGATATCAAAAGCACATAAAATCCCTCGGCGTCTACAGGAATTCTTACTTTATGATATGATTATTTGCAGGGAAGGGCTTGTTTTTGTTTTAATAACATACAACACAATACATTGAGTTGACATTTGATTAATATCGTTTAGCTTAGCTATAAATACATGTTTCACCAACAAATAGATATCTGTATTTGATCATTACCTGGTACACACTGATGACTGACATCTTGAAAAAAATCCAATTGATTAGAGATGATGTTATCATACCTGTCACAGCCTTTTGCTTATTCATTCAGATTCAATAAAGCTTCTTCATATTTACCAGTATTTCATAATAAGCATGAGAAAATACTGTATATATATACACATGTTATATTCAGCAACTATAACATTGCACCTTTAGATATAGTCATTATTCGTGCTTTCATCATGATCATTCTTCTGATTTGTGTTTGGTGTCAGAGTATCAACCTGTTCTCCATGCAATTGAATTTGTATTGGGTGGGGGTAGAGAACAGAAAATGATCACTGAGACAATTCATATAACATTTATTTCTCAACCTATCTTAGTCTAAAACTGTAATATTTAGTCTAAATTTCAGCAAAGTCTTTCATAGTGCAATTTAATTTCTCAATTTAAAGTAACAATTAATTCTGTCCACTCTGTTGCTTGCCAGTAATTGATACAAATTTCTTTGTTGATGTTTTTTTTTTACTTCTTGAGTTAACATTGAATTAGCTGAATCTTTAGAGTGCCAGATATAATAACTTGTAGTATATTTTCTTACACTTTGCATCTTAAGATCAAATCTTGCTGAGATCATCTTTATTTTTCATTCTTCCAAGGTTGATAAAAAATGGACCAACCCAGGGCAGTGGATTGGTGAAACCATAAGAATGCTGGACTGGATGCTTAAAGCCCCTCAGTTGGAGAGTCTTGTCTTTCAAGTTACTTAGTAGCCTCACTATTACTGGTGCCTCATGAAAAGCACCCAGTGATCTTGGTAAAGTGGTTGGCATTAGGAAGCACATCCAGCTGTGGAAACCATGCCAAAGCAGAGACAGTAAAGCTTGATGCAGTCTTCTGACTTGCCAGCCCCAGTTAAACTGTCCAGCTCATGCCAATGTGGAAAAGAGGTGTTAAATGATGATGATATGATGATTGTCCTAGCTCCTTGTATTCTCATTTCAAATCCCATCATGGCCTTCATGAGTGGTAGTCTTAATCCATCATTCAGTTTAACAGCACCACCTGGTACCTTGGCTACTTTTAGCAGAATCCGCTCTGTTGCTAGAATTGAAGCCATGGCTATGATTTCAGGATATCTTCCTCTTTCCTGAATAAAAGTTTAGAAAAAAAAAAAAAAACTAAGCCATTGTAACTAAATCCTAGTCTTCATAATAACTATCAAGTGTTATTGAGTAGAAGTTCAGGAAAAATTCCCTTTGCTGTTGGTAGACTGATAGTGATGCTAGTTTCCTGTATCGTTGATTCAATCTTAGCTGCCTGTTTAGTTATGTGGGGGTCACTATATTGTAATGTAGAGTAACTTACCGAGTTTCATATGCAAAAACTATATATTTAAAATATATTTTAGTTTTGCTGTATAGTAGTATTGAAACCTCTAACCAGGCACAAGACAGGTTACCCACTGCACACATACATACACATTCATATGTGCATGCGCACACACACACATTCTCTCTCTCCCTTTCATTTATCTGAAGGTAGCATGAAGTTTAAAACAGTAATTGCTCAGTTGTCATGATTGGCTAAGATCTAGAGTTATTTATAATCCACTTTTACATTACAATTAAACTGAATGTGTTTCAAGCATGTATTTTAAACAAACAAATAAACCTTGACACATTTCTGTTTAAAAAACATTAAGCTGTCTTTGCCCAACATCACTTGCAAATATGTAATATTCATAGACACAAAAAAATTAATAGTTGAAAGATTGATTTTCAGAAAAGAGTTTGTTTTAGATGCATTTTTGGGGGAACATGTAGTTTAAAAATTACCATTTGAAAGAAAATAATTTTCAAACTAATGTTTCAAAAGTCTTTTTTTTTTTAATATAGGTATTTATAAAAGTGTTTGTATTTCAGTTTAAATTTATATGTGTATTTTTACTAGTTTAATAACTCAAGTATTAAATTTAACTACTCACATTTTGAGAGCTCATGATTAACTAATCCATATATATGACTTACCCTTAAATACAAAAGTACAATTGCAAGCCATTCAGTACAGTAACAACTTGTTCTATGTATGAAGAAGATGTCTTCTTTTCTCCCTTTATCTTCCACCCATGGCCTAAACACTTCACATTAGAATTGCACTGTCTTTTTTTTTGTTTTGTAGTAGAAACCACAAAACATCCTCTAATGAGGACCTGACAATCAAGTCACCATCTTTAGAAGTAGGGCACTGTCACTACACATCCCAAGGAAACTATATCTTGTGAACCTCCATTACATATATATATGACCATAATCATCAATCTCTGGATGTTACTGTCTTGAGCCTTAGGACTCATAGGACTGACTATCCTGTTTCCGTAGCATATAAGTGAACACGGTCACAACAATCTTCCTAAATAGGATACCAGCCTGTTGCAGTGGACTGAGGCAAAGAGAAATGAAGTGATTTTGCTCAAGAATATGATTGATGTACTGCCCAGTCCAGGAACTGAATCTACAATCTAGTAATCATGAGTGCAACACCCTAACCTGCTCACATCTATCAATAGTTTGAGAGCACCCACAATGGTATTTTGTGCCAAGAGAAGAATATTGTAACAAAGTTGAGATTAAAGTAATAATTTTATTTCTTGCAAAATATTAATTGTTCTTTCAATTAAACTGACTTTCTTATTCCAGATTGTTGTTGTACTTCTATTTTTAGTACCATGGCTGATGGCACCTTACATTTTTTTTTCTTTCTCCAACAATATGAACTTGATTTTTTATTGTCAGGAATCAATAAATGGTTTTTTTTAATCTTTTAAGTTGTTATTATTATTATTATTATTATTATTATTATCATCATCATTTGTCCTTTTTCCACCTCTAACTGATGCCAGGTTTCCTGATATTAGTTTACAAATGTTTCTCCAGTTCTGCTTTTTGTGTTATTCCAGACAACTCCTGTATCAGAACAAGCCCCAACCCTTAGCAGAAGTAGAGGAATGTCTACAGAAGCTGTAAGTCGGTTCCAAAGTTACTCTGAGCTTAATATATATATAAACCCTTGACACGCATGGGCTCCAGTTTTTAAAAAAAGATAAAAAAAAAAAACGGATCCTAACAAATTGAAAGAAGCACTTAAATTTGTTTATTATCTGTAAATAAAGCAGGCTTGCATAACGTCCAACTGCATGGCTTTGGTTCGACTATATTGGCTTCATTAATTGCCTGACTGTGCTGTGAAAAACTCAAGGCGTTCTTCATATCAACTGTAACTCACTTCTGTGTTGCTTTCATCCATAGTTCCCACCAACCTGTCAAAATGGATGGAGTTTAGATATATATATACATGATATCTATATATTTTCTAGTTATTTGTCTATATGGAAAAAGCTAAAGAAGAGAAATGTGACTGATTGTTGTCTAGCTCTAATTGTTGTCTAGCCAATCAGTATAATGCTAATATGTTCCTAACTATATTTCCTTTTGCTTAAAGCTTTTTTTTTTTTCAACGTTATTTTGTTTATTTGTTTCTCTCTGTTTTTTTTAAATTTTTTTTTTCTCAATATTCAACCCTTTTATAGTTGGTCAAGCTTGAAGCTGATATACTCTCCCACACTTTTAATTAATGGTGAATGATATCAGTTTGGATGGTATTGTCATTTTTTAGGTT
Source organism: Octopus maya (assembly GCA_027122535.1). NCBI lineage: Eukaryota > Metazoa > Mollusca > Cephalopoda > Octopoda > Octopodidae > Octopus > Octopus maya. Next base: position 125,215,951 of record JAOPJW010003905.1, read on the forward strand.
AAGGAGTTTGCTTCCCAACCATGTAGTTTCAGGTTCAGTTCCACTGAGTGGCACATTGAGCAAATGTCTTCTATAGCTATGGACCAATCATAGACTTGTGAGTGGATTTGATAGATGGAAACTGAGAGGAGCCTCTCATATTTTTAATGTGTGTGTGTGTGTGTTTCTTTGTCTTGACATCATATAACGAGTGCCACTATCATACAAGTAGCGTCCTTCATTTATAATTTTCCAGGAAAACATCTTTGGCAATGAGGAAATACTACCTTGCTTGGAAACATGTAAGGGTTGGCAACAAGGTAGGCAGTCAGCCATTGAAAATCTGTCTCAATTTCTGTCAGACTTTCTGCAAGCATGGAAAATTGGACATTAAAGTCTCATTTTTAATATCAGCACAAAGAACTTTGATATAGGGGTTGATTTTTTTCGTTATTTGAACTGTTGCCTACCTTTCTCCATATACTTTATGGAGGAAACAGACATGACAGATAAGCATCTTACTAGCTGGGGGCTGCTCTGCCTGAAACAGGTGGTAGCTGATCAATGCAACCAAAAAGTCACACTGTTGAAGTCCACCCATGATGCCTTCTCTGTCAATTCAGGCAAGGATTTTAACTTGTAACTCTTACCCCTATATTGGTGCCATACTATTTATGTACTGATGGAGCGTTCATTCTATTAATCGGATGCTGTTGTAGCTATAACATTACTTTTACTTGGGTGGTGTAATATGAAATACATAGTTGTTTGTTATGCAACCTCTCTTGATAATATTCCAACGGAATGAGAGAATACGTTTAAAAATTAAGCAAGACTGTATAGGGTTCCAGAGGATAGTTCAGAAAGAGCCTTTTCTACTCACATGGTGATCTGTAAAGTGCATCAGAGCTTAAGAGATTATTATTTGGTGTCTCTGGTTCATCAGATGGACCCACCTCGGGAAATTTGAGCTATTTTATGATGATGGAGAGAAGTACCAATTATTCTTGTTTCTCTTTATAGACTTGCAGCCAATTCACACTTGCTTATTTGATATTTGCAAGTACCCTTAACATCTTGGGGCCATCCCATAGTCCATCACTTGTAGATGTGCTGAGCCAGAGTTGGTTGCCCCTTGTTGAGATAACCCATTCTATTTTATTTCTCTTGTAGGAAAAAGTATAAACTGGGAAAGATACCATACACTGGTGATTTGTTAACAAACTGAATGTTTACTGTTTAGTGTCATCTTTGTACATCTAGAGTTCAAAATTGATTTTACTTTTCATCAATCTGAAATCAATAAAATATATTACCAATGATATACTGCTATTCATAATATTCAGTTGATTCGATTTGATTCCTTTCCTTTCAAAAATTATTTTGTGCTTGGTCCAGAGAACTTACTCATAATATGTATAAATTGCTAAGCTAAAATTATTTTCATTATCAAATAATTTCTGAAGCTGCAAAGTAAAATGTAAGCATAAGGACACCTGAATTGCTTTTTAAAGAAGATATTCATAAAGCTATTAGCTTTTATCAAGTATAAAAGGGTTGTTTTGTTGGGTTTTTTTTTTTTTTTTTTTTAGCCTGAGCATATAAACTGCACACCTTTCTTTTACTGAGCACTAATGGCAAACTTTTTTTCCTTTATAGACAAGAAAACAACAAAATAGCAACTAATGTATTTTTTTTATTGACGGATGCACATATTTTTCTCCT
>JAOPJW010003905.1:126795191-126806236 GCA_027122535.1 Octopus maya
ATATAAAACAAAAACAGGAAAAACAGCAAAAGTCAAAAGGGCGTACATAGTAAATGTATTAGATGGACGCGCAGAGAAAGCTTTAAATAGAAAAAAGAGTTGTGGCCTTTCGAGTATGGCTTTTTGTCAGAAAGAGAAAAGTGGGGAAAGTCCATTATAGAAAAGAATGGTCCGAGAAAAGTACGTGTCGTTTCATGGCTTGGCAAGAACTGAAAAATATATATTAAACCATACACACATATATATAGTATAGGTTTTTACTACATATGTACACATACATATATGAATATATTTGTGCATATATGATCGGCTAATGGTGATTTTGTTCTTCGATGATTAATGAGATATTTTTCTTACGTTTTCCTCAACATTTTGTCATTCATTGTTATGACAACTTGTCCAACGCCAGGCAAGTAGAGCGTCTTATATGTAGTTAGAAAACAGTGTGAAATGTTTGAAGAATGTATTCCATATTCAAAGAGAATTAGTTGTTTTTCTGGCACTATGATAGTTCCAATAAACTGGAACGCATTGAAGATAATGTTACATCGTTATTACGCATAAAAATCCTTAATGACGAAAATATTATTGTAACATAGAGAAAATAGTGTTATTTTAATATAGAAAATCATATTAGCGATAATGTTATTGCAGTATATACAACCATATTGAAGATAACGTTATTGTGATTTACAGAACCATTATGAAGATGATATTATTGTAAGGTTGAAAACCATATTGTAAGGTTGAAAATAATGTTATTGTAACGTTGCTTTCAATATACAGAACCAAGTAGAAGATATTATTTTCTGTAATATAATATAAATTTTAATAGAGTACGGCTTGACATTCCAAATTCAAAGTGTTTAATTATAGCGACAATAAAAGCATAATAGATTTTATTGACGAAAGAACAGTTTCTTTACTCCGTTGAATAGGTTGAAAAGCTCTCATATTTTTTTGCATTTTGTATTTCTGCGAAATCATTGCTGTTCAGCCTCACTCGAATTTAATTGCGTATAGTAACTGTCATATTTGAGATAATTCGTGTTCGATTCTCAGCTCATCATCGTAAAACTCTATGAACAAATAGTTTCTTCATTCTTTTGAATAGACTGAAAAGTTCTCAGATATTTTGTATTTTGTATTACTGAGCAAACACTGCTCTATATGTTCAACCTCACAGGAATTTAATTACGTATAGTAACTGTCATATCTGAAACGAAGATTCGTGTTCGATTCTCGGCTGGCCCTCTAAGGGACAAACTTAGCAATATAAATAAAATCTTTTTTATCATTTAAGAAGCCATAGGTGGAGGAGTGGCTGTGCGGTAAGTAGCTTGCTTACCAACCACATGGTTCCAGGTTCAGTCACACTGCGTGGCGCCTTGGGCAAGTGTCTTCTACTATAGCCTCGGACCGACCAAAGCCTTATGAGTAGATTTGGTAGAGAGAAACTGAAAGAAGCCCGTCGTATATATGTATGTGTTTGTGTTTGTCGCCCCAACATCGCTTGACAGCCGATGCTGGTGTGTTTACGTCCCGTAACTTAGCGGTTCAGCAAAAGAGAGACCGATAGAATAAGTACTAGGCTTCCAAAGAATAAGTCCTGGGATCGATTTGCTCGACTAAAGGTGGTGCTCCAGCATGGCCGCAGTCAAAAGACTGAAACAAGTAAAAGAAAGCAAAGAGAAATTTAGTAAACTCATTTATGAAGCTGGTCTTTTAAACAATTTTAATTGGAAGGTTTTGGTTTAGATACGAATACTTCAAAATCGGGAGTTTTTGTATAAAAGAACGAGAGCCAGTTAGATAGGTTCAACTCAAAAGAATCATTAGAACTTAAGCTAAAAGGTTTGATAGTTTAATAGAGAATTGGAAGTAGTTGCATAAGATAATTTTGTTGATCTTTCTTGGTTGTCATTAGAAAACTAGGACCCTTTTTACATTTGCCTTGTAGGTTGTCTAATTTCTATGGAATGATAGATACTAAAAATGGGATACGTTTCAAGTGATTTTAATTTCTCACAAAAGCCAATCTTAGAAAAACCTGTCTTTGAATGGTTTTGTACCAGTTGCAAGAAAATACGAAGAATATTAACCAATATGTATTGTGCAGTTTTGTTTAATTCATGGACATAAAGTTTTTGTTGTGTTGTTCCTCTGATGAAGGATTACGTGTAAACGAGTCTTTTAAATGAGTATGCTTTGGCAAAAGACATGTTCAGGCAAAGGTGCATTTGGGTTTAACTGAGATAAAGCTCTAAGTGAAACACTTGGACCCACTGTGTAGGTTAGTGATTAAACTACTGTAAATAAAAGATTTACGAATGTTAATTACTCTGTATTGTTTCAATGTAATTCCAAAATCTATTTTTGTTTTTGTTTTTTCTCTCTTAAAGGTACTGATATATCTAATGGTGAGGAAGTGGCAATCAAATTAGAATGTGTGAAAACAAAACACCCACAGCTGCACATAGAAAGCAAAATCTACAAAATGATGCAAGGTGGAGGTAAGAGGAAATTCTGTCATTTCATACATTGTTGAATATTCCACACACACAAATGTTCTGGTATTTGGATTATAGTAAGCTATTAATTCTTGTATTGGGAAAGTGGTTACCAAGAAAGTGGGAAAGTGGTTACCATCTAAGGTGATTGGGACCAAAGATAAAACTAGAATTATTCAAAATGACAGCATCACCAGAGAAATAGGTATATCACTACTGTTTAATTAAAAGTGTTCCAGCAATGGCCATCCTGTCAGATTTTTACATACAGTATGTCTAGCACTACATTATCCATTGCATCCTTTATTTAAGTGAAGGCGCTTAGTGGTTAGGGCATTTGGCTCACGATTGTAAGGTCGTGAGTTCGATTCCCGGCGACGCCTTGTGTCCTTGAGCAAGACATTTTATTTCACGTTGCTCCAGTCCACTCAGCTGGCAAAAATGAGTAGTACCTGTATTTCAAAGGGCTGGCCTTACCACACTCTGAATCACGCTGAATCTCCCCGAGAACTACGTTAAGAGAACACGTGTCTGTGGAGTGCTCAGCCATTGCACGTTAATTTCACGAGCAGGATGTTCCGTTGATCAGATCAACTGGAACCCTCGTCATCGTAACCGACGGAGCGCCAGTTATCATAAAAGACACTTGCCAAAGTTTCACACAGCGGTATCGAACACGGAAACACGCGATTACCAATCTTTAACCATACGGCCGTGCTTGCGTCCATATTACTGTAATGGGTGGAGAACAACAAACCCAATTACTGAGGAAAAGTTGTAAACATACAGCATAAGCTCTAATTAGCGTCCGGAAACTTGATCATGTGACATATTAGAACTAGTTTAGTTAATAAGGGGTTAATTAGAGATTTCCCTTTGATATTATTTGGAATTGATACGACTGATGTTGCGGCATTTTATAATTTAGTTTAAAGTTAGGAGAATTAACAACAAAGACATATGCCGTTATACTTTCAATTACATACGTACATACATACATATGCACGTATGTATGCATACGTACATACGTATATGTGTGTGTATGTATACACACACACACATATACACACACACACATATACACACATATAATACACTTATACATTCCTACATACACATATATATGTATGCATCTATGTATGCACACACACACACACACACACACACACACACACATACACACAAATGCATGAATGTATGTGTTGTAGTTAACCATTTATTTAAATATCAAGGCTTTCTTTTGGAAATTTTCGTACGAGTTCCTTACAAGTTGTTGAGGACAGTAAAGCTTCTAAATCAAGCATTAGTGTTTCTAGACTTTCACAGCCCCAGCTGCAAGATGAAGTGATGTTGGAGAGTGTTGCTGTTTATTTATAATGGACAGAACTAATGTGATTGGTACAGACTTTATTGTCGGAATTTGAATTTTTACCGTTAGATGTATACGTCAGCAGTCAGGTGTTTATATCTGTGACTAATGTACGTATGTTATTTATGCTTTTTTTTTTTTTAGTTTTCTACTACACTATTTGATTGACTTCCTTCATTGATCGTCTAATTTTCTTAGGTATTCTATAGAATATATATGTGTTACCTACTAATGTTTTTGTTATAATGTGGATCCTCGTTCACTTGTATGTTGTCGTCGGCACTGTAATATTCTTGTTGCCACTAATATGTTGTGGCGGTATTCCGCGTCTTATTATCTCTGACTTCGCAAGACGATGACTTTGAAACGCCTACCTTGACGGTAACTTGAACTCGTATATATCACATATTTGACTCCAACTGAGAACTTGTACAACGACTCTACTACTACTGACCTCCTACAACGACTGACTGCCTGATTTTTTAGTGGCCCTCATACCATTTTATCACGTAGGAAGGAGTGTACCATTTTCACTTCACCCCCACCTTTATTTCATCTTTTTGCCCCTGGGAAGCAAGTAATTTTATTTTACTTTATTTACCCCTCCTCCCTTTTTAGCATTTTTTTCCAACTTAATTTTTTTTTTTTTGGCGTCTATTTGTAGGAACTCTGTGTTCTTCCTTTTTCTTCCACTTGTACGCGGGTTCAACCACCTGTAACGGTGTTGGTACCTGGAATGTGTCATACAGCCATTCCATAGGTTCTTCTAATCTGTCTGGTTCATTTTCTATGAATCTCTTTTTCAATTGGTTTCTATATATTTTTTTCAACTCCTTTTCTGCTTTTAATTCCGTATATCATTTTTCCTATGTACTTTGTAATTTTGCCTTTTTCCCAGTACTATTTTCCGTTTTTATACGACCTCATGTACACCTTATTACCAATTTTGAAATAATTTTGAATTGTCTTTTCTGATACTTTTTCTTTCCTCGCCAGGTAACAGTTTCTCAAAAGCTGATTTCACCTTCCTTGCAAACATCAGTTCTGCTGGTGAGCTTCCTGCTGGTGTATTGGGGTTCGGTGTCACTTCCTAGCGTAGCTAGAGTGTGTGCCGCCCGGGGCGGCCCTTCTGTTTGTCGCTCCCGGACCCCACATAAACCACATATTGCCTACAGCAGACCCAAAAGTAGTGTCCCTTTAAAAGTGCCGTCCCTACCGCTCCCTAGCTACGCTAGTGGTGTCATCGTGTATACATCAAGGAATTGCTGCAAAGCGACTTCGTCTGTGGTTTCCTTGCTTTTCTCAAAGGTCTTTTAAGTGTCCACAAAACGCTCTGCCTGTCAATTTGATTTGGGATGGTAAGGCGCTATCGTTTTATGTCCTACCGTGAACATTTCGCAGAATTTTCTAAATTCACTAGACACAAATTATATTCCATTATCAGATGCAATCACGTCTTGGATGCCAAATCTTGCGAATAATTCGTGCAAAAAAATTTAGGGGCTAAAGCAGTTTCGTACCTCTCCTTGAAAAATACACTTTAAAAAAATGTTTTCGGATTCCTACGTTTTAAATGGAGATTACGAATATGTAAAAAAAAAAAAAAAAAAAAAAAAATCACCCCCACTCCCCTCCCCATTAAAATTTTTGATTTTGTTTACTTTAAAGAGATCGTAGCGAATTGATAAACATATGCAAATTGAAATTAAATACAGACAAAAACATAAAAGTGAAAAGAATTAGCGTTTTACTTGTGTTTGCCTTAAATAACCGTAAATAATAATTTAATGTAAATTAAATATACACCATTTCATGAGAAACAAACATTAATGCTTAGTAATTAATGTTATAAAGTTTAATAAGGGACTCAAATTTCACCCCCGCCCCAGTTTTAAATTTTGAACTTTTTCATCTGTCTATTTATTTATCCCTGTCCGTTTATTCATAAGGTATATTTTTTGTCAACTAAATGTGGCTGTCCTATAGAAGACGGTGTTACTGTTGTTTTTAGCCCCAGGAAGACATTTATATCTATCTATCTATCTCTTTATACATATATATGTGCTTATTGAATTAAAAATTTTGAAAACGTGGTTTTTTGCATATTCGGAATCTCCGTCATCTAAAACATAGGAAAAATAATTTCGAAAAAGTTCAAAATTTTAGGTGGGTGGGGAGTTGTGACGGTGGTGGCGGGATAAAATCATTTTTTTATTTTTGCATGTTCGTGATCTCCGACATACAAAACGTAGGGATTCGAAAACCGTTTTTTTTTTTCATTTTTCAAGGAGAGGTGCCAAACTGCAGTCGCCCCAAAATTTATTACCGTTGCGGAGGTTGGTCTTTTTCACTTAACAATTTCTGGCCATTTTGTAAAACTGTCAACTACTACTAAGTAGTAATAACCATTTAACAGATCCGAAAATCAATGTGCAGTCTTGTCCATGGACTTTATACTTCTGGCCAAGGCTTCCATTTTTGAGTAGGCAATTTCGCTGCCAGAGCACATTCTCCGCTGCCTTTTACTACTTGTTCTACTTCCTTGTCCATCTTCGGTCAATACACATAACTGCGTATAAGCGCTTTCATCCTTGCGATCCCTGGATGTCCAATATGGAATTCTTTCAACATTCTATTTAGTAGAGTCTCAGGTATCACTACTCTTTGGTCATACATCAGTACGCCGTCGCATGTTGAATATATGTTTACCTCTTGTTATTTTTTCTTACCGAATTTTTTTTTATGTTTTCTTTCGCTGACCACAGAATTTTTTTGTTTCATTGATGAACTTGTCTTTTGACGCGTGTCGCTCTATCTCCTCCAGAGTTATTGGCTACTCTCGTACAGTGTTCTACATTATGTGTTTAATTTCCCCTTCGGCTCTTAGGGCTGCTATTACTGTGTCCTCGAATGGTTCACCATTTTTGGGTATTAACCTGGATAGGGCGTCAGCATGTCTTAGTTTTTTCGAAGGTAAATATTCCACTGTGTAGTCGTAGTTTAGTAGTATGGTGCCCCATCGCTATAACCTGTTTGTTGTATGTACTGGGATTCCTTTCTTGGATCCATAAATCATTAGCAACGGGCAATGGTCTGTTTGTAGCCAAAACGTCTACCATGAATAAACCTGTGAAACTTTTTTATGCCAAATATAATCGCCAATGCCTCTTTTTCAATTTCACTATGTTTTCCCGTTGGTAATAGCGACCTTGACGCATGAGCTATGGCCTTTTGACTGCCATCTTCACAGTTGTGTAGGTACGGCACCTACTCTGTACTCACTAGCATCTGTTGCCAGTATCGTTTCCAACTTCGGATCGAAATGTGTAAGCGACAAGTTTGAAGTTAACATGCTTTTTAGTTCCTCAAATGCCTTCTGGCATTTTTGTGACCAAAACCATTTGGTATCTTTTTTTTTTTAACGGCTCGTTTAATGAAGCCCTTGTGTTGTGTATGTTCGGGATACGTACTTGATAATAGTTTACTAAGCCTTAAAATGCTTGTAACAATTTGACGTTCATTGAGGGAGGCATATTACGTATTTCTGTTGCCCTTGATGGGTCTGGCCATCGTCCCCTTTTGTCAATTACTTACCCCAAATATATATTTTTTTTTTCATAAATTCGCACTTTTCCTCTGTTAGTCTAAATCCCTATTCATTTATCTTTCCGAGCACTTTTAATATGTTCGAAGTGTTGCTCCGCTATCTCGCTCATTATCAAAAATATCATCGAGATAAGCAATAGCGAAGCTGCAATCATTTAACATTGCGTTCCTCATTTGTTGGAATATGACAGGTATCACTTTTACTCTAAAAGGAAGCCGTTTAAATTTATACAATCCACGGTGTGTGTTGATTGTTAAAAGGTGTGCGCAAATTTCCTCTACCCGTATCTGTAAACAGACCTTCCAGAGGTCTAACTTTGAGAAAATTTTTCCTCTATTTAGTTTTCAGAACACTTCTTCTGGGCTTGGCAGTGGATAGTTGTGTTCGAGTAAACAGTCATTTAACCTAGTTAAAAAGTCCGCACACACTTAGTTTATTTGTTTATTTTTTTTCTTTACATTAACCGCTGGAGCTGCGCAGTTTGAATGGTCGACTTTTTCAATTATAGCTTGACTTTCTAATCTTTCTCGCTCTTTATTGACTGGTCCAATGTTGCAAACGGCACGCTCCATTTGGGCCTAAAAACAGGTGTTGTCTTTTATCTCCATGCATTCTGTGCCAAAGAAGTTTAGTGATTTTTTTTCGACACATAAATGATTATCTTTTTCGTTTCACCTCGAAAAGTTACATTGCAAATACATTCGCCGATGAAATATAATTTCTTTCTGTAACACCATATGCTACTTTATTTGATTTAAATAATTTCGGCTTACCAATTTGTTTCTATGTTTTTTCAGTTATGATACTGATGTCACTACCCGTGTCTAATTGCATTTTGACACTAGTGGTTTCGATTCTCACCTTGATGAATTTTCTGTTCGTTGTATCAACTTTTTTCTCTGATGACAAACTATTCATTTTTTCTCGTTCGGTCCAATATTTCGTCATCTTAGTTCTGCAGTGCGATTTAATGTGTCCTGTGTTCCCCACAACAAAAAACACTTCGCTTTTTTTGAACGGACACAGTTTTCTCAGGTGCCTACAACCACATGCCATACATGGGTTTATCTCCTAATATATATCGCGTTTTTTTGTGAAACACTTTATCCGTCTTCTGACTCTTCCACACTGCTTTTATCTGTAAACAATCTCTGCGTTAGATTTCGTCTGTGTCGTGCCTTACTTTTAATATCATATCACACTCATTTGACAGTTTCTGGAGAGTTATATCCTAGTTCATTTCTAGCTTTTCGAGAATTTTCGTTCTGATTTCTGTGTCCTTTTTAGTAGTAAGTCTCTGTGCAAAAATCAGGCATTTGAACGAATCTGGAGTTAATTTATCCAGCTTAAATCTCTCGCACTCTCTGTTCACTCTACCTGCATATGTGGTAAAGTCTGCGTCATCGCTTTTCACAGTATTCAAACGGTTCCAACATATGTTGAACAATGATGTTTTTTCACTAAACATCCTACATAAAATGTCAATTGTGTCCGTGAAATTTATGTCAGAAACTTTTTTAGGAAATATAAATTTACGGTATTTTTCATGCTCTATTGTCGCCAGTTTCCTCTGAATTAGACGTGCTTTCATTTCGCCGTCCAGTCTTGGTCTTCTTTTTCGAAAATTTGTTCAACTCTTCGGGTAATATGCCTCGAAAGTGATTACTTCTTCCGGATCATATCTAAATTCATTTATTGAACTTGCTACATGGTCTGGCGAAAACGTATTTTCCGGTTTTGCTGGCAACTTCATAAGTTGTAGCATTTGTTGTTGTTGCTGTTGTTTTTGCAACTCAACTAAACCCTCTAACAAGTTTTCCATAATTTTACGGATATTTCATTTACATGAAAAGTGTTTGTTACTTTCCTGTTGCGTTTTTAATTTCTCCACGTGAAAAACTTTTCAACGTCGTCCGTGTGAATTGTTAATTTTCTCGTGAAAAAAAAAAAATTGTTTTTCAACGTTATTCGCTTGAATTGTTTATATCCTCGCCGCCACTGTTACAATGTAGATCCTCGTCCACTTGTATGTTGTCATCGGCCCCGTAATATTCTTGCCGCTACTATTGTGTTGTGGCGGTATTCCGCGTCTTATTATCTTTGACTCGTGCTATCGCTGATAGCTCCGCAAGACAATGACTTTGAAACGTCTACCTTGATGATAACTCGAACTCGTATATATCACGTAACTGACTCCAACTGTGAACTCATACAAAGACTCTACTACTACTGACCTCCTACAACGACTGACTATCTGACTTTATAGTTAGAAGGAGTGTACCATTTCCATTACAACAGTTTTCCTATAAAATTTTATGCTGTGTTGCATCATTAGATGTTGTATTCGCTCCCTGTTGTAAGTACGGCGAGAGACTGTTGTTTATGTATGACCAATCTAATAGCTAGTGTTATGAAATATACGACTCTCACATTTATAATCAAATTTATAGTTGGGAAAATGGAAAAATTATATACCAGTTACATAAGTACAACCAGCCGCCACTGGTGATCAAATATGGCTCAGTGACATATACCATACTTTCGCTAATGGTTTTAAATGCTTATTTAGTCACAAACTAAATAGACACTCTCTCTATTCATCCACCGATGACCCAGGAGAACATCAAGGATCTGACAGATAGATAGAGAGAGAGAGGGGGGAGGGGGCGCTATGCCAGCACTTGATTAGTATTCATCTACTACTGAGTAAACTGAGACAACGGGAAACGAAGTGTGATCCTCAAGGGCACAATACGCTGCTGGGACCAGGAACTATCTATCTATCTATCTGTCTGTCTATTTCCTTTCTTTGTTTACATCTAAAATACCTATTCTCCCCATAGTCTTACAAACTGACAATTGTCTATTCTCTCACAGCCGTTTTTACCTTTTGATCTCAAATCACAGACTTCTTTCATTTATTAACAATTACAATATTTTTCTCTATGTTGTGTTTTAACCGGTCCTAGCTTGTCCTAAATTTGATGACATGTTATTTTATTATTCAATTATTCTATCACAAACGTATTTAGCCTTTGATGAATAAAGGATGTGGCTCCTTACCACCACCACTTCAATTCATCAATCTAAAACCAGCGTACCGAACATGTCACCTTAGCTGTAACTACTAGCTAACAATGACCCACCGACAGAGTTACGTAGTGGCAGTGAAAGCAACACATCCAGGAGCTGCGGTCTCTGCGAACTGCTTGGGAGCACAAACGAGCATTTCCGATTGTGAAGCGCAGCCACTGACACAATAACACTTTCCGTGAGTGTATCGTCGAGAAGTGGGGGGAAATCATGCCACCTGGTTTCACTTTTAAAATATACTTCATTTTTTTTTACTGCCCACATGGAGCTACACACAGAGGGGACAAACAAGGATAGACAAACGGATGAAGTTGATTATGTCGACTCCCAGTGCGTAACGGGTACTTATTTAATCGAACCCGAAAGGATGAAACGCAAAGTCGACCTCAGCGGAATTTGAACTCAGAACGTAACAGCAGACGAAATACCGCTAAGTATTTCGCCCGGCGTGCTAACGTTTCTTATT
>JAOPJW010003905.1:127508472-127519057 GCA_027122535.1 Octopus maya
TCTGATCTGGCAGAGTTTCTACAGCTGGATGCCCTTCCTAACACCAACCACTCCAAGAGTGTAGTGGGTGCTTTTATGTGCCACCCGGCACGAAGGCCAGTCAGGAGGTACTGGCAACAGCCACGCTCAAAAGGGTGTATTTTATGTGCCACCCGCACAAGAGCCAGTCCAGGGGCACTGGCTACAATCTCGTGGTATTAATGGATGTTTAACTGAGAGTTGTTTATCAATTTTGACTACTGACAAAGTTGATTGAGGTGTGTGGGTATTTCTGTGTATTTGGTGGGGATGAGTACAAGGTGATAGAAAGAGAACGAATGGCAGTTAGAAGGAGATGGAGGTGTGTGTATGGTGATGTTAGACTTATTTTGCTATTTAAGCATGCAGATGTCAAGATGAGTAGTACAGTTCTTTGGTTTGACCTTATTCACAATAGGTCCCTCCTCAATTCAGAAGTAGGTGCAGCCATCACAACCATTCAGTTATTGGAGTTCATTGCCTGAGTTGACAAATACTTTCTTAAAATATATATAATTTCAAATCAACTCTTGTAAGTCTCTTCCTTAATATAATATGAACTTTAAATATAATATGGGCTAGGCCCTTTGCATTGCTTCCTCCTTTCATCATTACTCTCTGCCCTGAAAATAAGCATATCTCGTCTTTTCATGATCATTTTATATTTCATTCAATGAAAGCTTTTGGGTTCTTGAAGATCCATACATCTTGTATTTCTCATAAATTCGTATATTAAAGTTATGCAGTTCACTCGTTCGTCATGATGGCTACCACTTCTGCTGGCCAGTTTCAAACTTCCAGTTGTTGCCCCATACAAATATTTCAACACGTCTGCTTTGTTTCTCATTTACTGTTCTCTGGGCTATTACAACCTTACTCCCCTGTGTTAAATGATAAGAAATGTTCAGATAAGCTCAAATTTGTTTTCCTTGCTTCTTATTTATGTCATTCTATTAAATCATACTTACATTTCACCTCATTACATCATCTTTAATTTAATTTCATGTTGGGGCACTGCCTTAAAGAATTTTTACTCGGATGCATTGACTCCAGTACTTATTTTTTAAGGCCTAATACTAATTCTAATGTTTTTTGTTTTTGCTGAACCACTAAATCACAGGGACATAAACACACCAGCACCAGTTATCAAGCAGTGGGACAGGAGCACAAACAGATATACATACACACATACATATATAATCATGGTCTTTTTTCAGTTTCTATCTACCAGATCCACTGACAAGGCTTTGGTCAGTCTGGGGTTATAGCATAAGACATTTGCTCAGAGTGCAATGCATTAGGACTGAACTCAGAACCATGTTCTTGCCACAGAGGCACGCCTTTCTCATGATAATTTGTATATCTCATCCAATGAAAGTTGTTTGGCTTGATGAAATATCTTTTCTTCCTCATAAATTTGCATATTTCGTCTCATAAAAGTTATCCGCCTTACTTGCCCACACTGTGCCCACCCATTCACCCTTACCTCACCTATGTCAGCGATAGTGATATAAAAGGCTTAGCTAACATCTGTTGGTCAGAAATGTAAGTGAATTATGGATACTTACCAGTTAATTAATCACTTATTTACATTTTGTATAAACAATGGTTGTGTACTACACCCTTTCACTGGTAGATGCAGCAAGTGTGAAGTGAATGAATAATGGCAAATTAAATGTGGGAGCAAACTGATATGATATGCCTGCAGGCAAGCATCCATGCAAACCTTTTCAGGTACTGAATGCTGTCCATCACCCCAATGTTTCTGTTCCCTTTTGTCATTCAATCTGCAGCCTTTGAGTTTGTACATTCAATGTAGGTACATTGAGAGGTAGGTCTGGTGAGATTGTTGAGGTGCTACAACTGAGTCATATGTGTGTTGCCCTCAGGAAGTAAGGTGGAAGGGAGCCTAAGCCAGGTTGTTCACAAAGAACATAGGTGTAAAATCTCTTTGGAAGGCAATAATGATGGGGTAGGGTATGGGCATATTTTTAACTGAGAAATGGGTGGCTAAGGTGATTGAGGTAGTCACAGAGTGTGATAGGATACATATGCTTATACTAGTCTTGCAAAGTAGAACAGCAACTATTATTTCTGTCTATGCTTCTTGATTGGGACTGCGAAATAACAAAATGGTTGATTTTATGATACCTTTTTAAGTGTCTTTTTCATATGTGCATGGCAACTATGGAATTAGTTCCTGAAATGAGGAGGGAACGGCTATTGGAGTTTTGCGATGCAAATGATCTAATGATCTGCAACACTAACTTCAGGAAACCAGCCAGTTACCTGATCACCTATCAATCTGGTGGCCACACAAGCCAGATTGACTATATACCCACAGAAAGCAGGATAGGCAATTGTTCATAAATGTAAAGACCTTCTCCAAGTATTCCTCAACATAGGTTAGTCATTAGCAAACCAGGTTAGAAGAGCATGATGTGGAAGCTTTGAATAGTCAGAGATTTAGAGATGTCTTAATTGAAGTATTTGTGGAAGAGAAGGGAAGGAGAGAGAAACATATAACATAGAAGACAACTTGAAGTTCCTATGGGACAGCTCAACGAGGGCCACAGACTAAATTTGTGTAATATGGTTATAGAACAGTGTAGTAGATTGAGCTATAAGCACAAAGAAGGCCTGAAAGAGTTGAAGTAGAAGAGAACAATATCAGGTAGCTAAAGAGAAGCTTGCCAATAGGTATATTTAATTAAGGAAGAAGCAGGAAGAAGTTTGCCAATGTTCTGCAATGTGAAAACCAGAGGCTTGAGGTATTCAAGACTCCAAGACGTGTCACAGAAAATTGTGATGTAGGATAGAAATATGTTTGGATGGATGATGGATTCTGCCAAAAAGGAAACATGGATGAAAGGCTGCTTAATGTAGAGAATACATGAGGACAGTTTTCCTAATGTGGACGCAACTGAGGGACCAGCTATTTGAATTTGCAGCAGTATAAGAGATAAAGCAATTAAGGATATGAAGACAGGGAAAGCCCCTGGCCCATCAAGAATTATGGCTGAGATGCTTAAAATAACTGACAGAGTAAGATATAGCCTAGCCATCCGTTTAGTAAATCATATTGTCCAAGAAGATGTCATACCCAGTGATTGGTGTAGCAGTATTATTGTCAACTGCTACAACAATGAAGACGATGCCTTAGAAGTAATTAGAGATATCATATTGCAGGACCAGGTCATAAGAGTTATGAGTGACTGGTGTGAGTTGTCCGAGCCACTTACAGGGATGCTGTCAATAAGGTGAAAGTCAGCAATGGGTATGGCAATGAATTTAGTGTGCAGGTAGTTAACCAAGGCTGAGTTCTCAGCCTCCTCTTGTTTATCATAGACCTCCTGGCCCCGACAGAGGAATTTAAGGCTGATTGCCCATGGGAACTTCTTTATACTGATGATCTTGTTCATATAGCTGAATTTCTAGTAGAATTAGGGAAGAAATTTCAGGTGTGGAAGCTGGTACTGGAATGGAAGGGTCTTAGAGTTAAATTAGGAAGGAACAAAATACTAGTAAGCATAAAACCAGACAAATTACTAAGCCTTTCAAGGAAATGGCCTTGCTTGATATGTTCAAAAGATGTGGGTAGAAATTCCATACAGTGTATCCAGTACAAACTATGGATACATAAGAGATGCAATAGAATCACAAAAAGTAGTCTTAGTGTGTGACAGATGTGCAAGAACAATAAGCACTAAGAATACACAGGAAATAGATTTCCTCAAATGCCTAAAGGGATTCTTAGAGGTTACTTAGGTCAAATTGGACATTAAAACAATGATAATGACGATGATGATGAAAAGCAGGTTGTCCAAAAATAGATGTACAATATACTTTAAAATCTATCACATTTATCTCAAAACAAATATGTTGCCACAATAATCATCCTAATCCCTTACTACTGCAATATATATATTTTTTTAAATTACAGATAATAATCAGCAAATTGGGAAAAAAATCAATGGCAACACAGCTTTCTTTGATTGGAAGATCAATTTTTGCCACCACCATTACTATGTGCTATAGCTATTCAGTTTAATGTAACCAACTACACCATAGGAAGATACTGTGGCCTAATATACCTATAGTCCTTTGGCTGAAACAAATAAAAACAAAATTATACTCATCGGAATTTCCATAACATTTAATTACCTTAAATCCAAATTGTTTCACCACCACCATTGTTTTAACATCCACTTTGCCATGCTCACATGGTTTAGACAGATTTTGCCGAAGGCAGATTTACTATAGCCACATGGTCTTCCTGTTGCCAACTGTCATGTTTCCAATTAATAATATTCCCCCATGACTATACATGTTTTCATGGAAGATTGGAAACAAAAGAACACTGCTTCTATGAAGGTGACACCCACAACTATCATGGGATATCAAGACAAGAAGACACTATCTCTCTCTCTATCACACATATACATAATGGGCTTCTTTCGGTGTCCACATACCAAATCTACTCATAAGTTATTGGTCAGTCTGCAGCTACAGTAGGATACTTGCTCAAGGTGCCATGTAGTGGGATTGAACCTGGAACCATATAATTGGAAAACAAGCTTCTTAATCACACAGCCACACTAGCACCATTTGTAAGTAGATACAAATGTTAGGCTAGTTTAAATACTATTGTGTATAATACTTGCCCACCACAATAGAACTGAGATCCTAAACCCAAGGTGCCTCATAAAAAACATTGGTGTGAGTGCTGGTGCCACATAAAAAGCACCTAGTACACTATGTAAAGTGGTTAGCATTAGAAAGGGCACCCAACTGTAGAAACCAAGCCAAAACAGATTATGGAACCTGATGCAGCCTCTGGCCTTAACAATTCCTGCCAAGCCATTCAACCCATGCCAGCATGGAAAACAGATGTTAAATGTTGATGATGATGATGATGATGATGATGGTACGTGTGCATGTGTGCTGGGCTTCCATACAGTTTCTGTCTACCTGTTCCACTCACAGAGCACCTGCATATGGTATCACGCACTGGGACTGAATTTGAGACAACATGACAATCACTGAGGTATCATGTTCAGGAGCAATGCTGAACTCCCAGCCTCACACCCAGTTCAGTCATTCTTACAGTTTGCTAACATTTCGTTCTTCCATGGTTTTGAGTGCAAACTAAGCTGTGTCACATCCTAATGTCAGTATGACCTCAATGACTTTGTTTGTTAACCTCGCATATGCACATGTCAAGGCATTGTTATATAAAGAATGCAAATGTTAATGTCCTGTACATACCCTGAAACAAAATGCTAATTCATTAAGACACAAAACTAGTAAGATGTTATTACAATCAGTGCTTCTGGTAACATTGAAAAGTATGGATGTCTTGAACGATCAGTTTGGTTGGTGAAGACTTCAATTAAATGGGAAAGACCACAGCCAAAATGAGGAAAATAATTTGTCATGTTTCAAACAGAGAAACTATTAGAACATTGATACCTTAAACTCTTTCTGTTACTTGTAGTTGCTACAACTCCTGGTCATTTCTTCCAACTCTGTATCATTACCCACAAACCACTATGAAATATAATAATGCAGGAATTGTCTCAGAGGTAACAATAGATCCAAAACGACCCCTTGAGAATGCCTTAAGAATAGTACAACACCCATTATTGGAAATCAATGTCTCAGAGGACAGCAAGAACATGTGACCAAATAATTAAAGATCTCAGCAGAATATTTATTTCTATCATTATCATTAAGCTGGTGAACTGACAGAATAGCTAGCCTGCAGGACAATATGCTTTTTTAGTATTTTGTATGTCTTTATGTACTGAGTTCAAATTCCACTGAGGTTGATTTTGCTTTTGATCCTTTTGGGGTCGATGAAATAAGTGCCAGTTCAAACACTAGGGTTGATTTAATTGACTTAGCCCCATCCCCAAACCTGCTGGCCTTGCCAAAATTTGAAACCATTATTATTAAAGTGGTGAACTAACAGAATAGTTAGCAGGTTGGACATTATGCTTCGCAGCATTTTGTCTGTTTGTATGTTCTGAGTTCAAATTCCACCAAGGTCGAGTTTGTCTTTCATCTTTTTGAAGTTGATGCAATAAGTACCACTTGAGTGCTGGGGTCAATATAATTGACTAGCTCCCTCCTTACAAATTTCAGGCCTTGTGCCTATAGTAGAAGAGATTATTATTATTATTATATGCCATTATCTGAAGGACAATAAAAGAGCTCACTTGGACTTCATAAATTATCAAAATTAATGTATATTGAAATGGCTGAATGGGTATGCAGTTTGTTTCATCACCATGTAGCTTCGTGTTCAATCCTGCTGCATAGCATCTTGGGCAAGTATTTTTGTTTCCTTTGCAATAGCTTCAAACTGACCAATGTTTTGTAAGTGAAACTGATGGATGGAAACTGTACTGAAGCCTGTCGTATGTGGTGATTGTTTACATTGCGTATGTCCTTGTATGAAATGGAGTACAGGGATGATATCATGTTTACATTCACTGTAAACATGACAGTTCTGCATTTTTTGAGATCAACAGACTAAAACAATCCTTCATTTGATAAACAGGCACAGATTGGTGACAGGAAAGACACCCAAGAGTAAGACATTGCCTCAATAAGTCTTTATCTAACCCATGTCAGCATAGAAAAATGGACATAAATTAAACAAATGCTTCAAACACAAATTATGCACACACCTTCACCACACTAACTTTATTTATGATTAAATTTTTTTATTTTCAAAGTCTTTGGATTTCTATATCTTGAATGTTGGAAAATGTTGAATCCTTATGGAATTGCCTGAAAAGGAAATTTAAGAGAATGTTTGGTTTTTCATTTCCAAAGTTGTGGCAGAATGAGATAAAGCAAGACCTAGGAAATTGCATGTTTCTTAAACATATTTTGGTTGTTGTACGTCATTATATCATATAGAAAAGTAATTGTGTTATTTTCCACTTCATGTTATAGTTCACAAATATTAAAATATCATTTTATCAAATAAATCTTAAAATCTTCACATGATTTGTAAATTATCACTTAATGTCCATGTTCCATGCTAGCATCAGTTGTAGGGTTTGACAGGGTCCATGAGGTTTGAGGATTGTGTCATCTCCATCTAGTGTGACATGGTTTTATATATTGGCATGTCCTACTTAATGGCAACTACATTACAGTGCCTTCTTCATGCCACCAGCACTTGTGAGCTTGTTAGGTTTATGTTAGAAGAGAGGTTAAAGTACAAGAGAAAGAAGTTTCTTACTGTAGAGGAGTCTTAGAACAACATGATATGTGCGAAAAATCTCTGAGCAATGCAAGTGAGGAGTTATATAAAATATGTAAGGTGATGTCAATAAATGAAAACAAAGAGAAAAGATTGCATAACTTTGCATAAGAGTCTAATGGTTTTATAATATTTCAAGAAAGATTCCCCTTTTCAAACAGAAGAAAGGGAATAATTCTCAAATGGCTTGCCAGTAATGATACACTTCTCTGAACTCTCTAATTATTTCCTTTTATCTACTTGAAAAGGGGATTCTTTTCCAAAATATTATATGATCATTAAACAACCTAATGTAAGGTAATACAATATTATATTATAGTACTGTAATTTCCTTGAAGCATTGCAATGTGTAAATGATATAATTTCAAGAAGACCTTCAAGCAATGCCATGAGTGTAAGTATCTATGTGCCTGTGTGGATGTTTATGGTTTTCATGCCAAATGAAAGCACTAAACTAAAAATCAGCTGCACTTGTTCATATTACCTGCCAAAAGAAAAGAAAAAGAAAGAAAATCTGTTTGGCTTAGCACTTTTGAAGATGTGTGGAATAAAAAGTCCCTGGGGAAATAGGCAAAGATTAGTGACAGGAAGGGTATCCAGCTGTTAAAAACAACGTCTTGATAATAAGTACTCAACTAACACATGCTAGTATTAAAAAAATTAGCATAATATGAACAAAACCTAAAATGGCAGTTGATAGTTAAATAGTTTTTTTTTGGGGGGGGGGGGAAGTAATAACGATAACTGATTGCAGAACTTTGGTTGTTGGTGAAAACCAAACTTGAACTTACCTGGATTCAAACTCAGAGCATTACATTACTAAATACAGTGCGCCATCTAGCTCTGTTGCTCTACCAATTTGGGCATTCCACTAATAATGGTTTCAAATTTTGGCACAAGGACAGACAATTTTAGAGGAAGGAGTAAGTCAATTACATTGATCCCTAGTACTTGACTGGTATTGTATTTATAGACTCTGAAAGGATCAAAGGCAAAGTTGGCTATGTGAAGAACTGGATGCTGTTAAGCAGTTTGCCTGATGTGCTAACAATTCAGCCAGCTTGCCACCTTAATAATGCTAATAATCCTTTCTAAGACTATGAGCACAAAGCCTGAATTTTGGGGGAAGGAGCTAATTGATTACATCAACCCCAGTGCTCAACTGGTACTTTTATTGATCACAAAAGAATGAAAGGCAATGTTTACCTCAGTGGGATTTGAACACAATGTAAATAGTCATACGAACTACAAAGCATTTTGTCTGACATGTTAACAATTCTGCCAGAATCATCATCATAATCATTTAGCATCCGTTGTCCAGGGCTGGTAAGCTGAGGGGCTGCACCAGATTCTAGTCTGATTTAGCATGGTTTCTATGGCTGAATGCCCTTCCTATCAACCACTCCAAGAGTGTAATGGGTATTTTTTATGTGCCACCAGTATGAGTGCCAGTTGCATGTCATCAGTATCTGCCACAACCATGATTTCACTTGGCTTGATGGGTCTTCTACTCAAGCATGGCATGTTATCAAAGGTTTTGGTTGTTTGTCATTGCCTCCTCCATGTGACCCAATGCTCAAAAGGTGTTTTTTATGTGCTACTGGCACAGATGCTAGTTATGCAACACCAGCATCGGCCACATTGCTTCTGTGAGGCCCAACACTTGAAAGGTGCTTTTTACATGCCAGTTATGACACCACCATTGGCCATGACTATGATCTCACTTGGCTTGACAGGTCTTCTCAAGCACAGCATATTGCCAAAGATCTCAGTCACTAGTCATTGCCTCGGTGAGGCCCAACATTTGAAGATCATGCTTCACCATCTTGTCCCATGTCTTCCTGGATCTACCTCTTCCACAGGTTGAGACTGGCACTTCTTCAACACAACTGTCCTCATCCATACGCATCACGTGACCACACTAGTGCAGTGGTATCTCTTGCACACTACATCTGATGCCTCTTATGCCTAACTTTTCTCTCAAGAAGCTTACACTCTGTCGAACATGCACACTGACATTGCACATCCAGCAAACACATATCCTTGGCAGCCACAGCCCATGTTTCACTGCAGTGTAGCATAGCTGTTAGCATACAGGCATCATAACATCTACCTTTCATTCTAAGGGAGGTCTACCAATGAAGGTAGGAGTTCTCTGAATTTTCCCAGCTTATTCTTATTCTCATAGCATCCACCTCTACTACTAACTTGGCCACCAAGATAATGGAAGCTAACAACTAGCTCTAGATTACCCTACTGGCATTTGATGGAGTCTATTTTCTGTACAATTTTAGTGTCTATTGTACCTGTGCACCTTCAACACACAAAAACTATTTTGTCTGTTAATCTTCCTCTGACATTGCTGCACCTCTTATGTGTCCATAGCTTGTAGAAGGTTCATCTTATGGAATTTCTACCTACACCCTTGCTACAGACCAGGCAAGGCTGTTTACCTGAAGGGATTTGTGATTTGTCTGCTTAGCAACTAAGTAAGACTTTGGTTTTTGCTAGGTTAACCCTTCAATTCTAGACCTTGCTTCCACACCTGAAATTTCTTATTCCATGCTGGTTGGATGGCTTGATAGAATGTGATGTATGCAAGGACAGCATCAAGCTCAAAACTCTGCTTTAGCATGGGTATTATGGTTGGATGTTCTTCCTAATTCCAACCACTTTACAGCATGGACTAGGTGCATTTTTGTGTCACCTGCACTATTTAGGTTGCCATTCTGCTAATAATGGTTTCTTATTTAGGTACAAGGCCAACAACAATTTTTGAAGGATGGAAGTTGGCTAGTTGATTACATCGACACTGAAAGCTAAGTTGATCCTAGTGGGGTCAAGGTGTTACAAATAGAATAAATCAATTTTTTCTAATACTCTAACAATTCTACCAATCTCACATCCTTGATGTTCTACAAGTTATTTAATTAAATCTATATCAGTATATAACTCAGAAGCCCCAATAAGATACAATATATATATCATAATCCAGGGTAGGGAGCTATGACCCCTTTGAAATTATGTTATCCTGTAAATTAGAATAGTTACAAGCCATTTACATCTCATTTTAGTAGGCAACCACATATTTTTGCATTTCACAAACACTAACCTGAGTTTTTGAATGCACATTTACACACATCTGAAAATATATTAGACACTGAACCTTTCAGGTGAAATGACAAAGGACTGAAATACTTGGCACCTGGTTGTACTGAAGAGCTGTATCCTGCAGCAAAAGTGTCAAGACCGATCCTGCTGGTGGCATAAAACACTAGTGGTGGTGCC
>JAOPJW010003905.1:129841660-129853077 GCA_027122535.1 Octopus maya
ATTATCTTTGCAGCAGCCATGCTATAGCATCACCTTGAATTTTAGTCAAATGAATCTACTTATTCTTTTTGTTAAGCCTGATACTTATTCTTTCAGTTTTTTTTGCCAAACCAATAAGTTACAGGAATGTAAACACACCAACACCAGTAGTCAGGCAGTGGTGCGAGACAAAAACACATACAAGTGGCATGTGTGTATGTGTATATATATATATATATATATATATATATATCCAGATCCAGCTATAGGAAACCATGTCAAAAGACAATAGGTCTCGGCAAAGCTCTCCAGCTTGCCAGCACTTGTCAAAACCATCCAGTGCATGCCAGCACGCAAAATAGACATTAAATGATTATATGTATATGATGGATGTATCTACAATAGGCTTCTTACAGTTTCTATCTACCAAATCTACTCGGAAGGCTTTGGTTTTGGCCCAAGGCTATGGGAGGAGACACTTTCCCAAGGCATCATTCTAAGGTTGTGCTTGTCTGATGCAACTGAATCTGGAGCAACAACATGATAGATGAGTCACTTCATAGTACATAGTGGAATTATGTCAGTGATCAAGTCACAGGTGTGTAATGAAAATTTTGATACTGCATAAAAATAATTAAAGGGAATTTAACAGCTCTTTAGGTCAGGTCACTCTTGAGTGCTACTGTCGCATGGTCAGGTTGTTGGCTACTATACTGGCAACCCCATCAAGCTTACTTGATGAGGACGGTTATTGTTGGACACCCTGCTAGACAAAAAATAAGACCCGTCAAAGGGCAGAAGAACTACTGTGTAGTCAGCGGCCAATTCACCAAGTACCTTGTCGCAGTGAAGTACCTGTGTGCTCCATTGAGAGTTATGCTGGAGGGGAAGAAATTTTCAGGTAGACAGGTCGAAGGGTAGGAGACAGACAAAACCTTAATGACGATAAATCGAAGTGCCGGCAGCAGGGAATGGATTTAGTTATCAGCAGGACATAATAGATCAGATTCCTGGCTTTGAACTAGCAAGATGTTATGCAGAGGATCTTGAATATAAGACAATGGATGAGACCCTAATATTCCTAGTTCGAAGGAAGCTGTGGTATCACATGGAGCAGTGCCCTGTGACTCCTATAGTACATGTAACCGAAACCTCTTTTGGGGCGTCCTATGGGACAACCTAGATGTGATAGAAGAGATTAACAGCTCTTCCACAATTATGTGGTTAAGAAGTTTGCTTCCCAACCACATGGTTTCAGGTTCAGTTCCTCTGTGTAGCCTCCTGATCAAGTGTCTTTTACTATAGCCCCAAGTTGACCAAAGCCTTGTGTGAGCATTTAGTAGACTGAAACTGAAAGAATCTGTAAAATGATCATGATATATATGTGTGTATGTTTGTGCCTCCTTGCCTTGGCATTGCATAGTAGTTGTAAATGATTGTCACTGTCATACAAGCAGTGTCATTCATTTTCAATATTCTGTGAGAGCATGCATGGTCATGGAGAAATATAACCTTTCTGTGAAAACAGGTGAGGATTGGTGATAGGAAGGGCATCTGACCATAGAAAATCTACCTCAATAAACTCCATCTGCTTATATGACAGTGACTCTCATTTACAACTGTCATGCAATATCAAGACAAAGAGACACATCTGCATACATAAAAGCACAACAAGCTTCCTTCAATTTTCATCTGCCTTATCCAATACACTAGACACTTTTAGGTACCACATGGTGGAATCGAACTTGAAACAATATGGTTGAGAAACAAACTTCTTCACCATACAGCCACATTTGTATATTTGCATAAACATACATATATGCATATACACTTAACTGACAAAGGTGTGTTCTGCTATTGTACCATACACCTTATTGTTTCTATAGAAACTAACTACCTCATCCATATTTCTTTGTATCTTTCTATTGCACTTTGTCTGATTAGGTCTTCCGCTACTATATAAGTGAAAGAAATCTTAGAACTTGCAGACACACACACTTTCTCTCTTTCTTTCTTTCTTTCTTTCTCTCTCTCTCTCTCTCTCTCTTTCTCTCTCTCTCTTTCTCTCTCTCTCTCTCTCTCTCTCTCTCATGACCCAGAAATGGTTAACATTCTTTAGAAATATAATAATGGAATGTTGCCAGATGTAAAGCTAATATGGTAACTTTGGCTTTTGTTGTTTTTTTTATCTTCAGCATTCTTGGTGTAACTTAAATTTTATATCTTGTCTTCTCTAGACTCTCCACATACACACACACACACCTTTTTCTCTCTCATTTGCATATACACATTTATACAATCACACTTACTGAGCAGATACCTTTTCTACAAAATAACTGGGGGTTTTTTTTTTTTTTCTATAACCTGGATATCATCTCAAAATGATTGAAACTTTTGGTTATGGATGTAATTATGTTCTTAATTTTGTTCCTGAACTGACAACACAGTAGTACATAGTAGTGAATCAGTGAGGTGACTTATAATACTTAAAATATCATTGATTGCTATCATTTGTTTCTTGATATCACTCACTCAGTTCTGGAGTAGTGATTCATACTTTCTCCGGTGAATAGGAGCTGATCTTACCACTAGAACTAAACAATAACAAACACTACACATCTGTTTCCAGCTACAAACTCATTCTCTTCTTTGTGCTTTGTCTTACCTGTTAGGGTATGTTGAGTAAAAGTTAAATCAATGACTAAAGAATTAAGACACACAACTTTACCACTTGGCAAAAATAGTTCTTTTCTTAATGTTTAGTTATTGACTGATTATATTCTTTTTTTATTTTATTTTATTTCTTCAACTTAAATTTTTAATCTAAAACAGTTGTGGCCTCATTCTTTCCTGGCAGCTCAGAAAATGGAGTAATTAGAAATTTTACATTTTTATAAAGAGCACCTTCCATAGTTGATAAGTCTTATGCACACTCAACATAATACCTGCAGTCAAGCAATGTTGAGGTAGAAGTGTCTACCACTGTTGTACACTTGCATCTTTGTCCTGCCTTCTCAGCATATTGAATGTGGGTTTCTTCATAAGCTATGACTCCTATTCACTTATCTATATTGTAAAAGTGGAAAGTTAAGTGTTGTGTCTAATGGCTAGCAATGTTAAATCCTCGAGCTAAATCTTGGAAACTTCAGTCAAATGAAGTCATGTTTGATTAATACAATTTCTTTAAATCGTCTGCCATTTTTCTGGTATAAATATTTTTTCTCTCTTCTTTGTGTGAGAAAATAGCAGAATGTTAGCGCATCAGACAAAATAATTTGTGACATTTCTTCCAGCTCTTTACATTCTGAGTTCAAATTCTGCCATGGTTATCTTTGCCTTTCATCCTTTCACGTCAATAAAAATAAGTACCAGTTAAACACTGGGGTTAATGCAATCATCTTACCCTCTCCTTTCAAACTTGCTGGCCTTATACCAAAATTAGAAAGAAATATCAGCATTCACATCATAGGTTCATTTCCCCATGTTGGCATGGGTTAGGTCTCACAGTAATTTGTCATTTGTTGCAATCTTCCATCAACAGCAACGAGAATCAATATCAGTTATCTTTGCTGTTATATTATGTATTAGGGTTACATTCCTAAATGGTGTTTCTCCCAGCTATATACCCTTGTAGTCATCAACCACTTTACATTATGACATAACATTTGTACTTTCTTTGATGTATAGATTACAGATTTGTATCCTGACCAAGATGTATATCTTTGAGTAAGCCACAATTCTTGGCATAAATCAGTGTTTTTTTTTTTGTTTTTTTTAAGCATTGGTATGCTGGCAAACATAGAAGAGCACTGAATTGAATATTTTAACTGTATTTAATGCCATCATTTTACATACTGAGCTGATATTGTCAGGGTCAGATTTGCTTATGATAAAGTAAATTCTACTAATGTACTGGAATTAAATCAAATATTCTATCTCCAAATTCCAAAAAATAATTTCATTTGATTAAAGCAATTCTTTACAGTAACAGCGATGGTTCACTGCTGATCAAAAAAGTCTGCCATTGTAACTTAGATAATAATAGCAGGCCAGACCAATTTACTTTAAACTATTAAATTTCTTTATTCTAAATTCAAGTTCTTCTGAAATCAGTTTTTAACCTTGACCTTTCATTCCTCCAGATTTATTATGGACCAATACTGAACTAAACATTTTAAAAAGTTTGAATGAAGTCTCTATTTTAACTGTTGTACAAAAATTTAAGTAGTGCAGAAAAACTGATGTATCCTTTCCAGATTGTAACGGCTCTATATGCATGGTGTCTGTCTTACATTTCTCTAGAATTAAGCAGATGAATGTGTGAGTGTGTGTAAGTAAACTTGTGTCTGAATACAAGTACTTATTAATCCTGTTCATACCAATCTGTCTATGATTCAAACTTCCTGTTTTAAAGTGATCTAAACTAAAACCTTCCATCAAGATTTCATGTTAATTTATATTCCAGACACCAGCTTAATATTGACAGTTACTCCTCATTATTTTACCAAATTACCTGAAATAAAGTAATGTATTTCTACTAAAATATGTTAACAAACAGGTTAAATTCTGATATTTTCTAAAAAGCAGTAATAATGAAGAATGCAGCCATGAGGGTAAACTAGAGAATCATGATTGCTACCACTTAACTCTGCTGCACCTGACTTATATCCCACAAGTCAGGAAGTTATTGAATGGGCGGTATTTTATCATCACACATATATCTATGCTACCACAACAATGACCACTTCTGAAAGTTCTGTTTAAAAGATCCCCCTGCACATGAAAATGATTATAGTGAATGAAGCATGCATCAGAACTGCTATTCACTTTTAAGACAGTTAAGCTTTCCTTCCTGTGTCCCAACATTTTTTGAGACCACCAGAAACATCGATCCTCAGCTTTTACATTTTAGAGTATCCTTCTCCTAGAATGGTGTGTTAACAAGAACTAGGGGCCCATCACTCCCAAAATGGTCTAAGCATGTCTGTTCATCCCATTTCAAGTATTTCTGTCCACAGTCAATGCTAAATATTTGTTGGCCCTATGTTGGAGTGGGGGGATTATCCCTTGTGAAACTGAATAGATGGAAGCTCATCAGATAGGACTGTATTTTACATTTGGGTTGCTACTGTTTGGAAATAGTTTTCCTCTTTTAAAAAAATCAGCTTCCAACTTGGGGCTGTCGTGATCTCCAGGACTCATAAGTTCCTAGTTATTTATTGTTGGAGCTCATTTACAGCTAGGTGGACGGGAGCAGTATGAAATGAACACACTGCACCACCTGATCCAAGAGTTGAAACTTTATAATTGTGATGCAACACTTTAACCACTAGGTCACACTCCTTCATCAAAAAAGTCAGTGCTTTAACTAATTGAATTTATTTCAATCCGTTACCCACAAGGGATTATGTGTGTTTTTATATATGATGCAGGACTGTTGCAGTAACTATTCTCCCATTGAAAGAATTGAACTCAGCACTGTAAGATAACAAAATATTTATCAGCTTTACAGTGCATTTGTTGCCTGCAACAATGAATCATGCCACCTATAGTGCTTACTTAAATGACCTAGATGGAATTGTCTGGGTCAAGGATACAGAGCAACATTGTATTAAACTTAAATACTAAACTGATCACCACCATATTGGTTGCTATTAAATTATAAGGATTAATCTGATCAGCAAATGGCTATTTGAACCATTATCATTCTCATTTAATGTCCACTTTTCTATGTTTGCATGGGTCAGATGGAATTTATTGAAGCAACTGTTTCTATGGCCAACCCTCACCTATTTCCAAGCATGGTAATATTTCCCCATAGCCTGACATGTTTTTCATAGAAGACTTCAATAAACGATATTGTTTGTATGATGCTTGTTTACACACGCACACACACACACATACACATAAAGAGCTTCTTCTGCCTCCAAATCCTTCAAGAATCTGGTCAGCTTAGCACTGTAATTAGAAGACACTTGCCCAAAGTGTTACATAGAGTAACTAAACCAATGACTACATGGTTAGGAAGCAAGGTTTTCAACCATGCCTGCCCCTATCTAAACGTTTGACCTTTTGACACCAACTTGCCTGAGACCATCCCTGTTTCTGTGATACAAACTTCCTTTGTGCTAATTTGTTCCAGATACCAGCTTAATAATGAGATTTTACTAAATACTTCATTATTTTGAAAATTAAAGCAAATGCTGTGTAGGATTAAATGATTGCATTTTGGTGTTTTTTGTTAATTAGTTCTTTAATGTTTTTGCATCTTATGAGAAGAAATGGTACTTTTTGGTTATCTCACTACCATTAAAAAATTGGGTTATCTCCCCCAACTAAAAAAATTATTTAACCCTCAATAAAACAAAAAAAAAATGAAAAGATTAAACTTCTTATTGAATCTAATAACATTTTTATAACAAATCATACCATGCCTATTGAGGAGGCCAAAAGTTAAGAATGTGTTGAAGTATTGAATCAAAAGGATCTAACACGTTTTATCCAATCTCTTGTCGCCACATAAACTCAATATTTTAGTGGGGGTATAACCCAGTTTTTTAATGGGGGTGAGATAACCAAGAAGTGCTGAAGAAATCATTTCATGATCTTTTTAAAATACTGGTTATATACTTTACCATAACTTTACAAAATGTTATTCTATATATTAAAAAAATGACAATTGCATTTCATTATTGATTGGTGAACTAAGTCATATAGCAAAATGAAGATTGTTACTATTTTGTTACTTTATTTTTTTTATTGGGTACGTGGAAACTGGAGGCTTTTCATGTGTGTGTGTGTGTGTGTGTGAAGGCACATGGCTTAGTGGTTAGGGTATTCGGCTCACTATCATGAGTTCAATTCCCAGTGATGCATTGTGTCATTGAGCAAGACACTTTATTTCACATTGCTCCAGTCCACTCAGCTGGCAAAAATCAGTAGTGCCTGTATTTCAAAGGCCAGCCTTTCCTATCCTGTGGACCACTTAGCCACATACATGTTAATTTCACAAGCAGACTGTTCCATTGATAGGATCAACTGGAGCCCTCGTCGTCATAATCAACAGAGTGCCAATGTGTGTGTGTGTGTGTATATCTACACTTGCTCCCTCCCATCACTTAACAGGTGTTGACTTGTTTACATCCCCCAAATTTACCAGTTCATCAAAAGAGTCTGATAGAATAAGTACCAGGCTTAGGAATAAGTACTGGAGTCAGTTCGTTTGACTAAACCCTTCAAGGTGATGCCCAAGCATGGCTGCAGTCCAGTGACAAACAAATGATAAAAGATTTACTTCATCTAGTTTTGCACCTGTTTTAGGTTGTTCTTAGTCCATCTGTACGAACTTTGTATTCAAGAGTTTTGATATTGAAGCAAATCTAAGCACTTTGCTTTCTTTATCTAATTATCTCTATTTAAGATTTAAGTTTTTGATAAAAATTTCATTGGTTGCTATTTTACATCTATTTTTTCATACAGGCATGGGTAGGATGAATTTTGAAAACTGAACCTATGTAAATGCTGGAATAATTTGTTTTAAAATCGCATCTTTCCTCCTACAAACCACTTAATTATGAAGTAGAGGTGCGTCATATTATCTAGACAAGCAGAGTAAGTGGGTTTAGAAAATAATGCTAAACTTGTATGTAACCTGTTAGTTAATTGTCCAACAATGTAAGCTCAGTCAGTCTCTGCCCTTGCTCCCATCTGTGTTTCTGTCTTGTTGACATATTTGTTTGTTTTTTTTTTTAACATACTATTACATTTAATATTTCAGTTCTTCAATCATTTCTCATAAGTGGCAATACCATAATGTAGTTGAGAACCAGAGAGATGCTTGACCTTTTTCTACTTTCTTCTGCTGATTTAATATATCTTGACTAATTTTACTTAGTGATGAGGAAAGCAAACAATCTTTTTACTTACATTATTTACATTTGATGGATATTTGTCCTGTACATAATTCCTCATTTCTTAAATATAGAACTGTATAATCTTTTACTTGTTGAATAGTCAAAAGTTCAGTGTTTCTTTGATTGGTAATCATTTGTAATTATTGTTTTGTACAGTTTCTGCACTCAAGTGATTATGAATATTTTGATTTGTTCTCAGTCAAATGTTACATTTGTCAAACTCATACCCACTTAAAGTTTTTCCCCCTAAGTTTTTTCAACCAGCCATTTCTCTGATTTTACTATTGTTAATTTTTTGGGGTTGTCCTGTTTGGTAGATTTTCCTAAACTTAATGGTGATAAGTTATTGGACTAGTAGTTGACTTTGAATCTACTGCAGATTACTCATCCATTTAGAAAGAACTTATAATTCTACATGCATTATGACTCTTGACTCAGCTACAGAGAAAGCGCAAGACTTTGGTTGCTAGACTTGTGTACATTTTAAGACATGGGATATATGTAGTTAGTAATCAATTATATTGATGTATCAACAAAGGAGATATAAGTTCATTTCCATCACCAATATAATCAGCCTGGGATGGTTTGAAAAATTCAAGGCCATTCTTTTGCTTTATTCATCAAAGTAACCTCCATGCTTAAACCCCCTGAAATATGTCTGCTTTGGTGATGTGTTGATCAGTAATGGCAGAGTTGATTCTGTTCACGTTTCAAACTTAGCCATTTGCCTCATGTTAACTGTTCTCTGATAGTTACTGAGATAGTGTCTTTCATTTATATTGCTATTTATTAATCACAGAAATATGGAATTATGTAAGCCTTTAACGAATCTTTTAGTTGATTAGCAGCTTATGTCACAGTTATTAATCACTTGGACTCTGTCTTGATATTAATGTTGTAATTTGTGCTCATTAACTCCTTAAGATGTGCTAAGTTGAATAGTACTAATTAATTTAGAAGTGTTAATCTTCAGGAATTTAAGTCTTAAAATAGTAGCAATGGAGTATGGTGCATGGTGTGACAGTATTTATGTGATAACATCATTTACCATGTTTTTATTATTTCTGATTCTTATTACCAATGTTAGTTATTAATTCGCTTCCTTGCTTCTTGGTCGCCTTCCTCTAACTCCCTGCATGCTGAAAATTATTTTCTCCCTGAACAAACAGCCAGCCAGACCCCATCCTTAACTCCCAACCCAACCCAGTCAGCCAGAGTTGTTATTTAGTTTTCTTTGGTGGATGAGTCACCTTCATCAGGCTGGGAATTTCAAATTAAAGACAAAAGTTGACTGAGATGTAGTCTAGCAGAGATGAGAAATGAAAGACAAAAAAGAAATATTTTACGCCTCTGAGTAAAAGAATATGTCTGCTGCTGCACCACAACACTTCTTAATTGTTGTGTATTTAAGAAGGGGAGTGTGTTACTATATAGCACCATTTAATTGTTTCTTCTGTATTAGAGAGTGTATAACCGACACCATTATTATTAAATTGTGTGGCTGGGAGCAGACGGGGTGGTATGTGAGGGAAGAATAGGAATAGAGCCATACATCACTTGTCTTAATTGCATTGTTTCCATGATTGGGTTTTGTTTAGAGTTTTGCTGCTTTATTTTATTTTATGTTAAAATTCTATTCACAAAATATGAAAATAAGGGCTGGCAACAATACCTAGACACTTCTTTATTCACCCTTAAAACAAATATATAATTTGCATGATGAACTTATTATTTATAAGCTATGACTAAACAATCTTAATGGGTTTTTTTTTCTGTATTTCTGTCAGTTTTCCATACTTTTTAAAAATAGATTTATTTTCTGCGTCTTATGATTTGACTTGACCATCATCATCATCATCATTCTTCACATAGAGTTTATTGCTGGTATTTGAAAATCCATGCATTTCATTATCACTCGTCTTAATCTACACAACATCACTCATGGATGTCAATTCCAACTTGAGAGCAGATTTCCTTCCAGGCTGTGCAAGATGATATTACATATGCTAACTCTGAAACAGTGCACAATCCTGTATCCCACATAAGCTCCTGACACCAATTTTGAATACACCCTAATGAGGCTGTAGAAAATTTGCAGTGACAGGTTGATCTGTTTGAAAATAGTGACCTGCAAATTTCAGCTATCTTCGTTTCGATTGTCTGACTGACAGTAAAGATCCATGTATTTTAACAAAAGTATGATTGCAAAAAGGTTAACACCACCTTGGACCTTAAGTGTTTTGGTGAAGTCCTCTCTGATGCAATCATTTAGGTTAGGTTTTAATAAGAATAACCTTCTCTTCTAGCATTAAGCCATTATATAAAAATTATAGGCTTGTAACCTGACTTTAAATAAAGTGATATTGTGGCCAATTCAACTACACTTGTTCTGCTTTAATTATTACTTATCAGGAGATCTAAAGAGTGTAATCTCTTCATCTGTTTATCTTTCTCTCTGCATATTTCATCTGAAATGCATATTCACTTATTACATACAGTCAATCCCCTTTCTCTTTAAAGACACTTTCTTTTTTTCTTACATTTATAAGATATTTCTTATGTGCACAGATCTACAACTACTATCAGTGAGTTGAGCACATATATATTATCATCCTCCGGTCTAATTCCAGTAAAGTGGTGTGGTTAGTACTGTACTCAATAACATTTATTGGTTATGATATACAGAGCAAATGCAGTAGAAATTATGATAGACACAAGATGCAGTTTATGTCATTTGTTCCCTACAGACATTTCACCATCATCTTGTGATTATCACTTTTTCCTTATATGCATGCTTACACACTTTCCATTAAACTGCTTCCTCTTCCATTAAGTCTCTGATTACTTTCTCTCGCAATGTCACATCACCTCTCAATCATACTTCATCCTTTTAGTCTATTTTCTATCCCTATTGCATACACTTTTTTTTTTCTGTGGTTATGCATTTTACCTAATGCTTTATACATAAGTAATAATTATATCTGAAGTGTCCTTCTATAACGATTTTAGGATTATTTTAAAAGTAATTACTGTATCAAGCAGTGAGTTCTATTTATATATAAGGCTCTATTTTAATTTTCGATTTTTTTTTTTTTTTTTTTTTTTCCGTGACTCTTCAGATAATTCTCAAAAGCTTTTACTGATTTCATTTAAATTTGTCACACAACACAATAATCTTTTTAAAGTAATTTATTATATTTTTATAATTTATCTTGCTTCATGCCATTGATTTTTCTGTTGCCGTTGTCTCTCTAATATGTAGACATTATGTTTGATGTGTTGGAAGTGATTCTCTAGTTTGGCTATTTGTAGTTCTAAGTTTATTGACCATTAATCTTCTTGGCGAAGACAAAATAAATTCTATCTTTTTTATTTTCTTCTTTTTTTTTTCATTAGACATTGTCATGTCTCATCTTTTGGCATATATGTGTGTGTGTGTGTGTGTGTGTGTGTGTGTATATATATATATATATATATATATGTATATGTATGTATATATATGTATGTATATGTATGTATGTGTGT
>JAOPJW010003905.1:129858623-129869787 GCA_027122535.1 Octopus maya
TTTTATTTTTTTTTTTTTTTTAATTTGAACCAAATAACTCTTATCTGTTAACTGAAGCAGACACGTTCAAGAATGTTGCCTTCCAAAACATCTTTATCCAAACTGCAGTCTTGTTTAATTTCAATTTCTGTGAATATTTATTTTTGGCAGAATGTCATTTCCAGCAACCTACAAGACAAATAATCTTGTTTCCTTGCTTGTATCTAATATCACACCTTTGTTCAACATATCACCCTTTCCTCTACCCTTCTAGATAGCAGCACCAATATCAACATTGAATGAACTTGTTGGCATTCACCACCTCCATTTGGTAGGGGTGAGGACTATGTCTGAAGGTCATATATTGCAGCTAAAATGGCCTGTCAGTCTTCTAAGTCATATATGATTCAGATGTGTCTGTATTTTTGTCATAACACAAAATTCAATAATTTAGATTTTTAAATTAACATCTCTTGTGTTTTCTTTGTCTATGAATGGATTTGAAAACAAAAGACATCGTCGTCATCATTTTATATTCATCTTCCATGATGGATGGTCTGAGCCAGAGGACTGTGCCAAACTGATAAATATTTTAAATCATACTGAAAGCAAATTGATATGTGTGTGCATGTACACAGACGCATGCAATGACCAAATGATCAATATGTTTGCTCAAATTTTGTGAGAGAAATTGTGTAGACAAAAACTGTAGGATCCCATCAAACAGATTGTACCTGTAATTCAAAGGGCCAACCTTGTAACACTGCAACAGTCTGGAATTTTCAACCACTTCCTCTTTAATTCAATAAGTACACAGTTCAGGTTCATTTGATTGACCAATTTGAATACTTATTGTTAAAATTAAGAGATTCACATTTTCATTTCTATTTTGCCTTCTGTATGTGTGTGTTTGTTTGTTTGTTTAGGTACACAGCTTAGGGTGTTTGAGTTCACAATCATAAGCCCATGAGTCTGGTTCCTGGACTGAGTAGCACTTACCTTTGAGAAATGTACATCATTTCTTGCTGCTCCAGTCTACTCGGTTAAAAATGAGTGCCAGCTGGTTGTTTGTTTCAGCTCTCTCTTTTTCTCTCTCTCTCTCCAACTGCCATGTCCTCAATGTTCCACTGAGTAGGAAGACTAAAAGGGCGTCTGTGCCTGCTTGAGACTACATGGACTCATAAAGCAAGCAAAAGTGTGGTACTAGCTACCAGGTCATATTTGCAAGTGACAACTAACCTTTTTACAGTGTGTGTGCATGCATGCATGTGTGTTTGCTTTTCAATTATTTCCACTTCTTATCCCTCCTTTTGTACCTTCTGTACATTGGTATTGCAACCATACACTTTTCTGTCTGGGATACACCACTACACAAACACACACGCGCGCAGACTTTTCAGCCCTGTTTACAGCTTTTCAACATGTTCGATGAGGGCTGTACCCAACATATTGCAATTTCTTCTCCCGGTATACAAACTTCTACTGTTCTTTCCATTAAAAGTCTCTTCAAAATTCCTACTTTTCTACAAAGTTCTGTGAAAACCTGTAGAAAACTGTCCAAACAAATGGGGAAGTTGCTTGCCCTTGGTGTTTGGAGGAGCTACACGTTTAGCCATATTGCAAGTTAGTCAGTTCAGTGACTCACTTGCTCTTCTATTGAAGATGCATTCTAAAATATATCATTCACAAGTTATAACACCATTCTCAGGTAGACAGACAAATATCTTGAATAGCAATTGGTTTTATCTCTATTAAATTCATTCAACAAAATTCTCTCTCTCATTTTGCCTCTGAATACGGTTAAAATTTAGTAATAATCACATAAAACAACCATCTCTGTAACATATATATTTTGTGACTAAACAAAATGATTTATTCTGAAATTTTGTTGGGTTTTTTTAAAGACTTATTTGGATATAAGTAGACATGGGCCCATTTTATATAACAGCAGATTCAATCTAAAAGATCTGTTTATTTCATATCATTTGAATATTGGCTCGCAGATTAAAGAACTTTTTCAGATCATATGAAATCTTATAGTTAGTGAAATTATCTTATCTGAGGTTCTAACACCACCACTGTCAGGCACCTTGGGTGTCTTTAGCAGAAACCATTTTGTTGCAAGCATTTGGACCTGATCTCTGATTTGGGTATACTGCCCTCCTTTCCTTCCACCAGTCTTGGAAACTCTGTAACAGATTATGGGCACTACCTTCATTCCTGACTAAAAGATTTTGAAAAACAATTGTTGAGATATTACTTTACACTATATTTCTTTAGTAAACTTTGAGTTATCAACCGTTATTTTACAAATTTAGCTGCTTCTCCTCACTTAATAACCACTCACTCAGATTAGACCCTATTCTGGCCATAAGATTTTATATATATATATTATAGACGCAGGTGTGACTGTGATTAAGAAGCTTGCTTTCCAGCCAGTTAGTCCTGGATTCGGTCCCACTGTGTGGCATCTTGGGCAGCTGTCTGGACCAACCAAATCCTTGTTAGTTGATATGGTAGGCAGAAACTGAAAGAAGCCTGTGGTGTGTGCATGTGTCTCCTTGACATTATGTGATTGTTGTAAAGCAAGTGTCATCATCATACAAGCAGTATTCTTTGTTTCCAATCTTCCATGAAAACATGTCCAGCCATGGAGAAATATAAAGTTACTTAGAAACAGGTGAGAGTTTGTGACTGGAGAGGAATTTAATGATAGAAAATCTGCCTCAAGAAACCCCAGCTAACCCGTGCAAGCATGGGGAAGTGAACCTTAAAACGATGACAATGATATATTTATAGTCCATCAAATCTTTGTTTTGAAAGGGTTAAGTTGGGTTAATATTTGGCTACACTTAGATTTGCACAGGCTTTTGCATTTATTATATTTTCCAACACTGTTCTCGTACATACGCTCACACACACATTCATACATAATGTATGATTTAGTTAGTCATTATTTATTTGAAAAGTAGATGGTCCAGGTTATGGACAATGTTCATCTCAACTATGAAGTACATCACCTGTTACCTTCAACTAAACTTGCTTTTGCTGTTAACAAAAAAGTCTTATTCCTCCTCCCCACTTCTCCCCAGTGATACATTTACTCTGACCTTATATGGTATGGTGATTTCTATATCTGGATACATGCCTGAGTTGTCAGTGTTTTTAGTAGTACATGTTTAATATGTGTTTGTCTAGACATCACGTGATGGTTGTAAATTAGCATTATTGTCAAACAAGCAAGGTTGTTCGTCTCCAATCTAAACATGTCTGAGTATGGGAAAAGGCTACCTTGTTTGAAAACAAGTGAGTGTTGGTGACAGGAAGGGCATCTAGCTGTACAAACTTTGTTTCAGCAAATTCCATCCAATCCATGCAAGTATGAAAAAGTGGACTTTAAATGATGATGATGATTTCACTTATTCAGATGTATGTAATTAATTGTACTTATATAAGTATAATTATTAACCAATTAATCCTCTAATTATCATAACTAAAACAATGTACTTAAGATTTAGTTAATATTATTTGTCTATATTGTTTGTATGTATGTATTCCCAATAATTATTACTTGTAATTAAGGTACAAGGTCAGTAATTTGGAAGAGGAGTTTAGTCACTACCAATAATCTTAGTACTCTATCAAACCTGAAAGAACAAAAGTAAAATTGACTTAGATGGTATCTGAACTCGGAATGTTAAGTTTGGAGAGAAATGCTGCAAGGTATTTTTTTCCCCATGTTCTAATGTGTCTGCCAGCTTGCCATGTTAATCTATGCTCCATCATTATGGTCTTAGTTCAAATTTCTGCTGAAATAGTTTCTGTATGGTTGCTAGATCTAGTAGAAATAACCCTCAGATCTCACCTTACCAGCTTGTATAGGAACAGAACAGAACACATTAGATAATTATAATCTTACTTGCCCCCAAAACATGTAGTGGTCATAGTTGATATGCCAATATATGTTTGGTTATAAGTGTGTCTGATCAGAGTTAGGTGTTCTCACCACCACCTCTACAAGATCTGCACCTACTCTTCTTCCTTACTGTCACAACTATACTGTATCTCCACTACTTTCCTCAGCTTATATGTACAGTTCACTCTTCTTACGACTCTTTTCTCTCACCTCAACATTTGTAACAAATGACTTTTAGTCACTTTGATTTTACTGAACTTTCCTCTCCACACACACCCACACTTGCTTTTGTCATGCACTCAGTTGTCACGTGCAGAAACTTACCTAGACACAAGCTGAAGGAGTTTGTATATGTTTACTCAACCTGTTAGAAATAGCGGCCAGATTACACCCTGCTATCTTAAAAACATGAAGAACACATTCAATGCTACAGATATACAAAAAGATTGGATGGTCCCAGCTAAAATACCTCTAATCATACATAAGATTCATTCAGGTTATATGTGGCTTAAACAACAACTTACCTGTGTGTTCTTCCTATCCTTATGAATTTGCTACAGCTAGTATCTAGCCACTACCAAAGTCTTTTTTTTCTCTGTTCCTCTTTTTTTCTCTTTTCTTTCTGCTGTCTCTTCAACTTTCTTAGATCAAGGACATGTATCTCAACTTTGTTTATAAGTCATCGTTCTCAATCACTTTAAAGTACATAACTGTTCTTATTGCTTGCACTCTTCCTTCACCCATTGCTACTAATACTGTGACCGAATATTATGTGAAATTGAATAGTCTAATTCAGCTAGTCTCCTCACTCACTTGTATCCCTGACTGACATACCAACTCCAAACACTTGTGACATCATTCTTGTTTCTAAACCCAGTATGCATCTTGCCATACATAAGTCTCTTCCATCTCTTCCCTTCACTGAATCACATGATCAATGCTTACTTAAAACCATCCTCACTGACATCAGCCACCCATAAGACATTTAAGTGAATGACTGATATTCTCACTCTATAAGTGTGTGTGTCTCTTCACAACTCTTATGTACCCTAAGTCCACAACTCCAAAATAAATCTGCAGTTCCCCTGCAGCTGCTTAACAGAAATACAGGCAAAGAATGCTGATTGCAAGTTAAACTACCAAGAAAGAAAATATGTTTGTACCTCACATGGCCTGTAAGCTTTATACCTCAAATTTCAGATAAAATCACCATGTTTCCTGCCCTGGGCAGGTTGGTATTGGAAAGGTTAACTAACTGGTCCTGAGATTGTTCCTTCTATTATCATGAAACTACTTGCTACAGCTAGTACCTTACTTCCATTGCATTCTTTAATCTTTTTATCTGTACAGACCCTACCACCACATCACCAATCCATGAATATGTGCAACAGTGTGTCCCATCCACAAGAAGAGTGACTTTTCTGACCCTGCCCAACTAACTTATTAGAAACAGTTACGAAAATCATCCACTTAATTTTATCACCTCAAGTTTTTTTTTGCTTTCTCAGCAGTCACAAATACAATTTCCAAACTTTGATCTACCATCCAACATTGCACATCACTATCTCCTCTCAATATTGTTTCCTTTGACATTCACAAAGGCCTCGATTATGTCTGACACAAGAACCATGTAACAGTACTGATTATGGGTCCCATCTATTCCTTTGGTCTTGGATCTGAAGTTTCCTATTAAATCTCTCCCTCGCAATATTTACCAGTGGTGCTCATGCTGTCCCACATTCTGTCATCTCAGGAGTATCTTTAGGATTATGTTTCATACAATAATGATGTTTCACGGAGATGATACCACCTTTCCCTGCACCTTAACTCTCTTCACGTAAAGCATGGACATCTAATGTCAGACTTGTAGTTTCCATGAGCAAAGACCTTGAAAACAGCCTTCAGCATAGATATGAAAAGTTAACACTTTTTGTCACCATATTTCTGCTGAAATACACTGCCTTTTTCTACATTTTGGAAGTCATGGGTTTAGTAAAATAACAGCTAATTTTTGGAACATAAAATTAAAATGAAATTTTGATGCAAGTTTTTCTTAGATCACTATAAAAGATGAAATTTGTATCATAGACTCAGGGCAGCCTTGGGTTGGTTCATATCAAAAAGACTAATCTCTTTTCACACTGCACATATAAAGGAAATATCTCCCAAACATTACACCTTCCTCAGTGATAACACATAGCTAAAAACCTTTAACTTTAAGCAAACATTAAACCTCATGATCTATAATAATCTTAGATGACCAACAGCATTATCAAACCTACATCTCAAGATTTGATGAGCACTTCAGCCTTGAACAGTTAGATATTAGTTCTCTTTAAAGTGTACATGTTACTTACACTGGGACCCTGCACACATATTTGGCACTATGTAGCTGCTAAATATACAGCATCCTAGACAGCAAGCAAAGTAAATGACCATCTGGCTGATTGTCAAAGCCTTACTAATCAACTACAACCAATAGTCCATGCAAACACTATTTTTTCTTTCTGTCTCTTTTACCTTTTCTCTAATGTTTGCTTCTCCTCCAGGAGTTCAGGCTGAAAATAAACCTGATCAACTTGACATGTTTTGTAAGGCCTGCAAAACCAGTTCTAAATGATAACAATAATAATATTTCTCTGTATTATAGGCACAAGGCCTGAAATTGGGGAAGGGGGCTAGTCACATTAAATCAACACCCAGTGTTCAATTGGTACTTATTTCATCAACCCCAAAAAGATGAAAGGCAAATTCAACCTCAAAGGAATTTTAACTCAGAATGTAGAGAGAGAATAGATGCCACAAAGCATTTTGCCCAGCACAGTAACTATTCTGCAAACCCACTACCTTAGTGTTCTTATTTTATCAACTACCAGTTAGAACATGCTATGAGATAAGTCCAGTTGTTAATAGTAATAATGATAATAATTGTTTCAAATTTTGGCTAAGGCCAACAATTTTGTGGGGAGTGTGTTAGGTGTAGTTAGTTGATTGCATTAACCTCAGTACTTGACTGGTCCTTATTTTATCAACTTTAAAAAGGACAAAAGACAAAGTTGTTCTTGACAGTATTTGAACTTGGCTGTAAGAGCCAGAAAAAAATACCACTAAGCATGTTTTCTAATGCTCTAATGATTCTGCCAATTCACCAACATTCCAATATTAATAAGTTTACCCAGTAACAATAACAGTTTTTGAAGAGTAACGAAACATTATTTATGAACTTCCTGCTCCTAGTAATTCTTTGCATGGATTCTATCAATTGTAAAGAAGGATTTAATAAATTCCCCTTTTTCTAAATTTAATTTGTGTAGTAATCTTTGCTACAGCTTTTCTTCTACCCTACTACTGTCTCTCTCTCTCTTCACTCCACTTAATGGCAAGGACTAGAAAAAACAGCAGAATCAATATTGCTGTAATGTTCAATGTCCATTAATTTGGCAGCTAAGAATGGTGTTGCTATCTTCAAGTTTTGTGTTGCATAAGAGAAAGAAATGACCTTGTTTTCTACTCTAAAGGTCATTATTCAGCTATTTCAGATTTCTAATTATGGAGTATTTTATGAGAGTTTCATTTCTCTTTCTAATGTGTTTGAAATCTTGGTATGGATGTGTGTCTGCTGTCTTCCTCCTTTTTCCCCCTTTCTCTTTCACTTTGTCTTCATATATATATATATATATATACACACACACACACACACACAGACACGCACAAAATATGCACAATTTGAAGTTGTGTGAGTAACAAATTTATATTTTCTACAGGAAATAAAATAAAAGACTGATTTCTGAAATGATCCACTGTAACTTCTTTCCATCACTCTTTGTTCACTCATATATATATATACACACATACACATATATTTCAGTTGAATATAATAATTTATTATTCATAAGCATTGTTTTACTTTCTATAGTTAACATATGTCTCTCTGATTCTACTTACAACGATAATTTCAATGTTGATGTCATTTTTGTTCATGTTGATTGGTTTTCAATGCAATTTGCAGCTGCTTTATTTCATGTTTATTAGTTTGTTTTTATAAAAATCATCATTTAATGAAGTAGAGAGCCCTCCAAGATATCACATCTTGTACTGCAGATAAATTTTCTAGAAAATGTTTATTCGTAGCTATTTAACATTAAATTCTCTTCTTTTTTCAATGAAATGTAATTAATATAGAATGTAATGATTGTTAGAAGTATTAGGTGCAAGCATGGCTACATGGTTTGCAACTACATGGTTTTGTGTTCAGTCCTACTATGCAACATCTTAATTTTCTTCTTTTATGGCCCTGGGCTTAGCAATTCCTTAGTGAATTTGGTTGGTAGAAATTATAAGGAAGCCTATTATGTATACATTTGTGTTTGTGTTCATCCCCCATCACCAATTCACAACCAGTGTTGGTTTGTTGAATAAGTGCCAGACTTAAGTACTGGGGTTGAATTGTTCACCAAGGACTGCAATACACTGATGGAAGCTAGGTTGAGGGGTTCAGAAGGTGTACATATGCATTTATGTATAGGCTATTCAAGTGAATCATTAAACCAGACGTTTACTTGGAAAACTGGAAATGAATTACACCATTTATATGACAGTGACACATGTTTACAGTTGTTGTGCAATGTTAAGACAAAGAGACACTCACACACATGCAACAAGCTTCTTTCAGTGTCCATATAATAAATCTGCTAACAAGGCTCTGGCCAGACCAGAAGACACTTGCTCAAGGTGCCATGCAATGGGACCGAACCCAAAACCACATAGTTGGAAGTGAACTTTTTAACCACACAGCCATGCTGGCATGGGTTGGACTACACACACACACACACACACACACACACATATATATATATATTGTATATATGGGACTTCATTTTCCAATGTAGCCATTATTAATTTAAAACAGAGTATGATGTGTGGAAAATGTTTACATGAAACCTACCTACATTGACCTGAGATAAACTTTGGTTTTGTTGTGCACACTCAGATCAGTTGTAGTTTAAAAAAATGATAAATGGTGTTCCA
This sequence comes from Octopus maya, assembly GCA_027122535.1. Lineage (NCBI taxonomy): Eukaryota > Metazoa > Mollusca > Cephalopoda > Octopoda > Octopodidae > Octopus > Octopus maya. The sequence goes on from JAOPJW010003905.1 coordinate 129,867,547, forward strand.
TTTGTGACATTCTCATCTTTTGTATATCAGGAACTGTATTGTTTGCTCTAGCCTTTATTTAAGGCTGTGATTTGTGAGAGTTTTTGTTGCTATCTTCAGCTGGTGGAGCAGTCATGTGTCATCAGCCATCCAAAAAAGCCTGCAAATAAACCATATTTCTGCTTTCTTTTTCCTTTCATGTAAGAGAGCTTTAAACCATTTTAACAGATGTAAAATTGTAGAAAAACAAAACAAGTATTTTGAATTTTACCATTTATGTTAGTTTTTTTTAATTTGAAATAATTATTTCCTCTTTTATTATTTTGTTTAACAGTAAATATATTTCTACATATTATAAGGCCATTTTCCAAAGGTTAAAATAGCTCAGAACCCAAAGGTTTCTGGTTCATTGTCAATTTACAGTCCATTGACAATGTTCTGTTTCTTCTTCAAGTTATTATGAAATTCTAATTGAAATTACTGTAGTTTGATTATACTTGGTTAGGGAAGGTAAAAGGAGAGCTTTTTTTCGATCACATTTATACTTATATGTTATAATAACATGTAAAAGGAGTAGTTCTTTTCCATACAGTCTCTAACTTATGATCTACATATGATAACAAAAGTAATAACACAGTGTTATGAATAAATGTGTATTCAGATATCATGTTTATATTTAATAGATGTGTATTTAGGCTTGCAAGATTAGTCTAGTTTCGTTTTTCATTATGTCCAACATAGATAACTTACATCACTTCCCGCATACAAAAATTAAGAAGATATATGTATCATGTAAATAAATTATTATTACTAGTGTAAAGACATATAATGGTTTACTTCTTGATTGCATGGTTTGGGGTTCAGTTCCACTGTGTGATACCTTGGGCAATTGTCCACTATTGTGAGTGGATTTGGTAGGCAGAAAGAAGTCTTGTGTGTATGCGTGTCTCCTTGTCTTGACATCACATGATAATTGTAAATGAGTGTCAACTGTCACAGAAGCAGTGTCATTCATTTCTAATATTCTGAAAGATTGTCTGGCTATGGTAAAATATTACCTTGTTAGTTGAGGGTTGGCAAAAGGAAGAGCGTCTGGCCATAGAAAATCTCCCTCAATAAACTCCATCCATCCCATGTAAACACAGGCAAGGGGGTCATTAAAATATGATGTTCCAAGTTGGTGGCCAGAATTTAATAACAGTGTTTATGAAAATCTGAAATCATACAGTATATTTAGTCTTGCCAAAGTATATATATTTAACTTTTTTGTTATCAACCCATCTGGGGCTACCTCTGATTCTATAATATAAACTTCCTGTTTTAAAGTGGGCTTAATTTTAAAACTAACCATCAAACTTTCATCTTTAATTCCAAACACCAGCTTAACAACTATCAAATTCTTCATCATTTTCAAAACTGACAAGAGCAAAGACAATATTTTTCAACATAAATATAAATAAGTTAACATTGTATAAGATTCTCATGCACTCAAAAGAACATTTACCTTCAAGTTGTGTAGTAACAGAAGTTGCAGTTTTATTCTTCATGACTTAGAAGTGAGGACATCATGGCATAGTCTCCACGACTAGTGGAAGGAAGTTGTCCTCAGTCTAGGAACCTGGCCAAATGCATATCACAGAGAGGGCTATGCTAAGAAGACTCAAGGATCACAAGTGATGTTAAACCAAATGATTAATGATAAAAGCAAGATAAAATGGTAATGTTACAAAACATTACCAAATATTTATTTTGGGTTTTTGTTTCAAAATGAAATTATGGAAATGTAACTGATTTCATCAATTTTTAGTGTTAATCGTTACGATCTGGTCACTTAATTTCACTTTCAAAGCCTAGTGAAGATGAGATTTAGTACCCCTATATTCCTTATTTCACTGGTATATTCCTTAATGCTAATTTTCTCCCTCTCCTTTACAACTATCACATGATGTCAAGATAAGGGACCACACATACACACATACAAATCCACTCACTATGGTTCACCAGAGGTTATAGTAAAAGACACTTGTCCAAGGTACCATGCAGTAGAATTGAACCTAAAACCATAGGTTGGGAAGCAAACTTCTTACCCTCTATGTCTTACTATTAATCTATATTCCTTAATGGTTGTTGATTGATATAACTGCTCCAAGTGTTTTGGTAAAGATAGATAAATTAGACTTTAGAACCTGTTCTATGAACTATTTCAGCCTATTGAGGTTTGTGTAAATTCTGTGGTCAGCTGTATACCTCTCTCTCTCTCTT
>JAOPJW010003905.1:129869887-129881298 GCA_027122535.1 Octopus maya
TATGTATGTATGTATGTATACACACACATATATGTACATATATATATAATGGAATTGTATTTTGGTTGAAGTTTGCTTATACCTTTTGATGCCATCCCACCCAAGACTGCTCTTGGTTCTTAGATACAAACTATTTGAAAGTGATCTAAATTTTAACCTTCCATCAAATTTTCATGTTAAATTCTGTTCCTAACACTAGCTTAATAATGACAAAGTCTTTTAATTAAATTCTGCATTATTTTCAAAAGTTAATTGAAATAAAAAGGAGTGTGTTTCAACAGAAAGATGGTAACAAAAGAGTTAAAAAAGCTAAACTTTAAAAAAGGTTTGAAAATATAGGTGTGGATTTATATTATAATCTGGTTTTCAGATTATGATATAAATCCAATACCTACACATACTGACCTGACATTGCTAACAACCTGTAAAATCCTAATTTTAAAATTGTATCATATTCTATGGCATAAAAGATACACAAGCATAGATGCATCCCAATTTCAACTGTGCATATTCAGGAAAAAAGGCTTTTTGTGCGTTAAAGCATGTAATATGCAGTCATGGCCAAAAGTTCGGATCATAAGTTTGAAAATTAAAATTTTTATTTTAAATACCTAAAGCTATATTTAATTTGTGACACATTATTACTTGGCCAAGAGTTTGGAACATAGGTCTGAAAATTAGAATTTTTATTTTAAATGCCCAAATATATACATTGTATATATTTGAATTGAATTGTACTTCAGCATAACAATTTAATTTTTTTTTCTAAATGTTCCAAATTTTCGGCCATGACTGTAGGCCCAACTTCACATAAAATGTGTATCTCACATCCTCAAATACAGTAGTTCATTTTGTTGGGTATGTTTATTAACATCTTTCAATTAGAAGTATATCTTCATTGTTCTATTACCTGATGCTTGCTTAATTTATGGTAGTTTTAAAATGAATTTTTATTTGTCCTTTTTAACACCTTCCATCCCCAAACAATATCTGAGTTAACAAGGAAGTCATTGTAATTTAGAAACTTTAACACCTTTTAATCTCAATTCTCTCAGTATAAAGGACAATGAACAGATCACAGGAGTATGGCAAAAGACTGATATTAACAACAGAATAATTAAAGAGATTAAATGATATCCATACTGTGAGTTTATTTTACAAATTACTCAGTGTCTTTATTAGTACTGGTATAATTTTAAAAAATGTACACGATACACTCTGAAATGGTTGGCATGCAACCAGTTCAGTCCTCTGGCTCATTGGATCCTGTCAAACCATTTAGTCCATGCCAACACTGATGATAAACATTAAACGATGATGATGTATGAAAATACTTTATTTCTTGCCAAATATGCATTAAAGATTTGCTTCTCAATGATACACATGTTTAACTCTTTTGATACAAATTTCCTTCTTCAAAGTGATTTAAATTAAAAGCTTCATCCAAATTTCATGTTAATTTATGTTCCTAGCATCAGTTTAAATATTTTACTAAATTCTCCATTATTTTCAAAAGTAATTAAAACAAAGGCAGCGTATTTCAACTGAAATATGGTAATAAAGAGTTAGTTTTGTAAAACTAAAAATTGAAAGCAAAAAAAAAAAAAAAAAAAAAGGAACCACTTTAGAACAGTGCATTGATAATTATTTACTTATCTATGTTCCTCTTTTTTGATAAGTAGTTTAAAAGTTTTGAAATTATATTACTATAATTTAATTGTTGCTTTCTAGCTTGATGTTTGTCTGTTTATGTTGGCTTTAATTTGGTCTGGTTGTAGGCTGCAAGTGTTACTAACTGTAAACTGTTGGTGTCGAGCAAAGCATAATGGCCTAAGCCATCTTAAATTACTACTGAAAACCCATTAAGTTTATTCCAAACAATGTTATAAGCAAATATGTATAATCATTATCTGTGTTTTAGTTTTTTTTTTTTTTAAAGTTTTTATTGTTATTTATCTAATTATATTTAGTGAAACTTCTTCATCAGGAACTTTTAATGGCTGTCAAATTCGATTTGCTGAAAGCATTTGGAGAATTCAAATTTCATGTGAATCCCTGGAGGGTTGTACTATAGCGTTTTCAATTTCAGAATTTGGAGTTGTTTAAGTTAGTGAAAATTTGTGTAAGAAAGTAAAGTAATTTGTGCAGATGTGTTTAACCATTATATAAACACTTGGGTTACTTAAGTGCAGATATTTAAGTAAACTACAGCATTAATGAATCAAAATTTACTTGAACATTTTACAAATTTTTCTGAAGTTTTATTAACTTCTGTGAGGTGCTTTGTTAAATGGAATATGTGAAGTGGTGGTGTGTTTTATTTCGTTCTTATTGCTCTGCCAAGTTTCATTGACATTTATTTATATGTTCAATTCTTAGTTCTTGAACTCATAGTTTTTCCTTTCACTTGAATTTATGAAATAAAACTGTATTTAGAGAAGGTAGGTCAAGCATGTTGAATCAGTAGAGGGCACTAGTGCAGAAGTTGAATTATTACACTGGTATAGAAGTGAGAAGTTTTGTGTGTTGTAAGACAGTCATAGTATGGCAAGGATTGAAAGTTACGTGGGCTTGGGAGGGAGTGTAGAAGCTATACAAATTCAGAGGTGGGTGGGAGTAGAAACTGAACTTCTAGGGGGTAGTGTAGAAGCTAGGTGAAATAAGTGTGTAGAAGTTTATGGCTAAATGAAGGTGGGTGTGAAGAAACTATTATCAATGTAATTTTGCAGATGTGCTATAGCTGATTAGTTACACTGAAAATAATATTGACTGCTTTTACAAAATCTTATTTAAAGATGCACAGAAGTATTAAATATTTTATCCTAGTCAGACAAAACCAGAAAGATCCTACATCCTTGCTCAGCTATTGAAATTAGCTGCCAGAGCCCCATCAAAATATACCCCACAGTCTGAAAAATGAAAAGGATATATTGGATAACGCAGTTCTTGACAGCTAAAAAGTAAAACAATGTGGCCATGGCTGGAATGCCCTTGATTATCATGCTAATCAGAGATGGGTCTCTGTGCTGGTGAGATTGCCAATCATCATTTCTTATGGAAATGTTTTTGGATTTGGTTAGTAATTAATAGCAATGGGGAACTAATTATAATTTGAGGAGTGGTTGTAATATTTTCTTTGATTCCAACAATCACAGGCCCTTATATGAATGAAACATATACATGTTATGTGAAATTGTATGCTATACAGTGGATGTGAAGGGTGTCTTAAAAAGTGGGTAGATCTACCCTTAAGATATCAAGTTACACTGCTGACAAAGAATTAAGATAGAGGACAGGGCAGGGAAGAGAGACAGAGATAGACAGCAATGACTCATATTGACTAGGAAAATATCTAATGCGTCAGCAATTAATAAACCTATAGGAAGTTTGATTGTAAGCGGTATTAAGTTTTTTACATGGTCACATGTTAAAACATTGCATCACTAAATCCTACTTTGAGTTTGTCTAAGTTATTTATTTCTTATTTGTTTGGTAATGTAGTATTGATAAAGTTTCCAAAATGGTCTTGTGGAGACATCATCAGCTTTTTATCTTTTACTTGTCTTAGATATTGAACTGTGGGCATCCTGAGGCAGCATTTTTGGTAATAACCCAGGTTCATTTGACTGGATACCTTTTTATATATAAGAAATATTATGTCTCTGCAGTTAAGGTACTAGACTACTGGTCGCAAAGACTGATATTGAAGCATGTCACATATATTGTGGTGTTAATGCTGTATCTAGATCAGTCCCTGATCAATTACATGTGATAAGAAGTATTTCCACTTCGACCATTTCATCTTTTTGTATTATATATGTATAGCACTACATTATCCAATGTGTCCTTCCTTTCCTAAGATAGTAAGAATACAATTTTAGAGAATTGAGCTACTATTTTTCACCATTCAAGTGACTACATAGTGTCTTTGGCAAAACTCAGCTCTGTTTAATCTATATTTTGTTTGTTGAACAAAAGTGCCCTTCATTTTGCAGTTGGGTTGATAGCAATAATAAAAATAATGCTTCAAAATATGGCAGAAGGCCAGCAATTTTAATAGGAGTGGGGTCGGTCAGTTCCATCAATCCTAGGACTTGATATATAATATTGCAGTATTTGTTTGTTCTTGTTTTTGGTGGCGGCGGCGGTGGCCAGTCCTAAAAATATTTAGCCTAAAAATATGGAGTATCAAACAAAACAATATAAAATTTAAAAAAATACAATATATTGATTACTTTCCATTGTTTTTTTGTTTAATTATCTACCAATTTTTAATGATAAATTGCAATGAATTTTTATTTCATTGATGTGAATAGCAAGTATTCATACCCACTAATCATACCAATCTGTTTGCAACCGCCCTTGATCCTATGATACAAACTTTCCTGCTTTAAAGTGACCTAAACTAAAACCTTCCATCAAAATTTTATTGAGTTCTTTATTTTCTAAATGAATTAAAACAAAATCTGCATATTTTAACAGAAATACGGTTACAAAAAGTTTAATCCTTTTGTTTCCACATGTCTGATGAAATACAGTGTCTTTGTTGCAATTCATTTGAAATAACCACCATTTGCTCTGTTTCTTGTCATCTAAACTTAAGAATTATACTTCTTTAAATCATTTGCTTTCTGATAATTTTCCTTCCTTTGTTACCTCCTTCAACCCCCAAAAAGAGAGATTGGTCAGTTTCTTATTAACCTTATGTTTGTCAATAAAAAAAGAAAATGTGAAAGAGGATTAAGCCAAAAGCAGTGTTTGTTCAGTTGTCTATGATTTTTTCCATGTTAGCATGAGTTAGAGGATACCTTATCAAAGTATTGTTTTACAGGTGTAGGTGTGTCTGTGCATCTGTGTAGTTTGCTTCCCAACTACATGGTTTTGGTTCAGTCCTGTTGTGTGGCAACTTGGACAAGTATCTTCTATTGCCCTGCACTGGCCAAAGCCTTGTGAGTGCACTTGGTGAAAGAAACCTGTGTGTTTGTGTCTCTTTTTTTTTTTTTTGTCTTGACATCACATGATGGTTGTAAGCAAGTGTCACAATCACAAGTAATTTCATTCATTTCCCGTCTGCCATAAAAACGTTGTTTGGTTAAGGAGAAATATTAGCTTACTTGGAAACAGGAAGGGCATCCACCTGTAAAAAAAATCTACCTTGACAGATTCTATATGATCCATGCAAGCATAGAAAAGTGAAATTTAAAACAATAATCAGGAGGAGGATGCCTTTCCTGATGCTAATTTTCACCTCTTTTCCTAGTAAGGGATCTCCTATTCTACACACCTTTGAAAAGGAAAGAACAATGTCACTGCTGGTAGCCTTGTAATTTTTAGAAACACACACACACACACACACACACACACACACACACACACACACACTCCTGAAAGGCTTCTTTCAGATTCCATTAAGTTATTTCAAAGTCGCTCATGAATATTTTGTTTATTAACAGATATAACAATGGAAAAAAATCCAAGTGGGGAAAGTAATGGTGTAACAGAAGGAAATGCTACTTCAAAGGGGTCTCCAATAGCACCAGAAACTCCCACAAGCACAACTAAGGAATCTGATAATGCAGAAAATCTCTCAACAACTGATTCTAGCAAGGTCGCCTCTGTTCCAGCTACTGTCTCATCAACATCTTCTGCCAATTCTTCCCCTTCTACACCACCAGAAAATTGCATTCCTTCAGAGGATACTGCCAGAGAAACTACTACTGACAATTCTCCACCAGGTGATAAATCTTCAGAATCAAGGTGAGTACTTTTATTTTTTCTAAGTTAGTCACCTTTTAATATCATTCTGTTCATGGCCACCGTTGGTTCTATGATATAATCTTCTCATTTTAAAATAATCTAAATTAAAATCTTTTCATTAAAAGTTCATATTTATTTTATATTGCAAACACCAACTTAACCCTTTAGAAATAAATGCTAAAGGGTTAAGCTGGTGTTGTATTTGGCCTGTTGAAACTGGACAAATCTGGCTGCTCCAGAAAAATACCCTAGAAAAATAAATGATCGCATCATTGAAATCTCAAAGCTGAGATAATGCATCATTAATTCAAAACAATGCGAATAAATAAGCATTACATTTGACAGAGTAATCTGAAGTTAACAAAGCGTTTATATTCCAACAAAAATATGGTAACAAAAGTTTATGCTTTTCCCATAGGGTACTTCATTTTTGTATGTGTTTAAGTGTTCTCTTAATCTGAAATATAGGTTTTTTTTTTAAAATCAGTAATGATTAAGTCTTATAACTTAGTGTGTATTATTGTAACACATTACAATGTTCTTTTATAAACTTTTTTTTTAATACAGAAAGTTCAAATTGGATGAGAATTAAAATAGCTTCAGATTAAATAATTGAAACATGTAATAAAATGAGTGATAGGAAAGCTTAGCTGTCATTTGCAAGTGTAACTTAGCCGCATGTACAGGTTGCAGGCAAAACAAGCCCTCAAATTCACCATTTTCAATAAGCATTTCAATAGCAAATGCACTATGTGCACTGGTCCAAACCATGATAGTAACTGAAGAAAAAAATGGTTATATATCAGCTGCATAAAGATATTACCACCAGCCTAGCATCAATAGCATCATACCAATGACTGTGTGAAATATGAAAAGTCTTTCTTCCTCATACTGTATTTTGTTTAATACTAGTACTAAAAGAAATTATTCTTAGGGTGTTATTGAATAGACATAAGATTTGGTCAGAGCTTGTTCATTGCCCTAGTAGTTAGTTTTAATCCATTAAATATTACAACCTTTTATATCATAGAGCTGTTTTGCACTTGATTCATATCTATTTCATAATGATGTTCTTATTTGAATTCTAATCTGATTGTTCCTGCTTTTTGTATAGTTATTGTTTGTGAGTGTAATTTTTATTTCTTTTTTTTTTTTTTTTTTTTATTTTAACTTTATTTTGTATATATTTCTTTAAACAAAATAGCTTTTATGTTTTGGCTTATGTATAATCAAATTGTTTATCAAGTTATATACATATTGTATGTAATACAGTTTTATGTCAGATCTTCATAGAGTATAAACTAGTCAGCTGAGTAAACCTAGATATTTGTAGTTTGTTGCTCTCAATCTAATGATATAGAAGGCAGATTTCTCTCTCTAAAAAGAAATACCTTGAGCATTTCTGGTAATGCAAGAAAACTAAGTCTTTACTCTAGTCATAAATGAGAGATGAGGGTTCCTGAACTTCCTGCTAACAACCTGTACAGATGATTTGCTTATAATAATCAAATATTTGTGGTATACATTAATCTCAGAACATGTGCCATGTGTCAAAGTGGTCACAGAGCAACATGAAATTGTTACATCTTGGTTTAACACTACATCCTGGCATCTGGGTACCTTTGGCAGAATCCACTCTGTTGCAAGTATTTGGATTTGGGCCTGGTCCCTGGTTAAGGATAACTTCCTCCCTCCCACCTACTAGTCTCAGAAGCCCTCTAAAGAGTCATAGACAACGCTTTCACTCCTGAATAAAAAAACAAAAGATTTAGAATTAAGTGAAAGCCATAATGTGAACTAGTTATCTAAGTTTACAATTTGATTGCAATCTATATTGGTTTCTCTTCATTAAGACCCATTAATGATTGAGGAAAGTATGAACATCACACAATCTCGTTCTTTCTTAAAATACTGAGGTTTGGCATCTAAATGAGGAATCAAAATTACATTATTTTATATTCATATTTTATGAAGTTATAATGTGCTATATACACTACTTGTAAACTATACAATAACAATATTCTATGTAAATAATATTTTTAATATAAAATGTATTATTATAAATTTTTAGCAGCTTGGTATTCAATGAGAGTATTATAATTGATTTTTCAGGATGTAGTTTTTGATAGGTTTGTATGTCATTGTATTGTATGTGTTATGGCTATATATCTGTTATATATTTTCTAGCACTAAACTTGGAACAGATGATAAAAAAGCTAGTAATGAAGAAAAGCGACCAGTTGCACTGGGAGCCCTGCCACCTATCAGAAAAGCGCCAAATAGTTCAAGCTCAAGTACCAAGTTGGATGACTCCAAACAGGCTATTTCATTAGCAAAATCGTCTACAGGACCTTCACCTCTGTCATGTGAGCCACCACCAGAGAAAAAGTAAGATGTTCACTTATTTATTTGATAAATACATCTATTAAAGGTTGTATGTTGTGCATATCTATGTGGGAATTATATATTTAAAGTTTAGATTTACTTTAAATAGATTTATTTTATATGAATTTAGGGCTTATTAAATATAGCTTTTATAGATGAAGTTTGGTATTTAGCATGTAGACAAAGTCTGTTGCTTTGAGAGACAACAATGAAATCATCATTTAATGTCCACTTCTCCATGCTTGCATGGGTCAAACAGAATTTTGTTGGGCAATTTTCTACAGCCAAATATCTACCCTGTCCCCAACGCTCTCCTATTTCTATGGAAGGTAATATCTCCCTCTGGCCAGATATTTTTTTCACTAAACTTGTATAATGGTGATGTTTGTTTACAACCATTACACTGTCAAGTCAATAGTACACACACACACATAACACTTTTTTTTTATTTCCATCTACCAGATCCACTCACCATACTTTAGTTGGCTCTGAGCTACAATAGAAGACACTGTCCAAGGTGCATTACTGAGAAAGAAGCTCTTGGTCCACACAGCTGTGCCTGCACCTTACAGCCACACCTGTTTGTTCCATCCACACTGAAAACCAGGCATGATCACAAATTAATGCCCTGATAGAAAAAAATAGTTCTGTTGAGAGTTATGGGGAATATTGCTAAATGTGTTGTCAGGTGTGTCACTGGCCAACAGTGACACCTCACTCTGTGTAATGTTGAGGAAAGAGAAATAGGTTATCAGTTACATGGTTTGAGGGGTGCACAAGAATTGTCTTTGAACATCTTGAAATTGTTGATCACAATGAATACTTCTAGTTCAAGCTGAATAACACCACCAACTCTTGTAATCTACAGAAACTAGAAAATAGTTATTCACTTTCTCAGCTGTTGGAGTGTGATACAAATATTAAACATAATCTATCGAATATTATTTGAAATTATGATATTATAAAGGATTAAATCCCAGAATACATTACAGGGTGTACACTATCATTTTTTGCATTTTTTTTTTCCTGTTGCCAACTATTGTTCTTCAAGTAAGGATATGAAAGTGACAAATGATGGAATGTAATGCTGATAGGATAGAGGAAACGTACACACACATACACACACACTTCTCTCTCTAAGCAGACACTGGAGCACAGTGCAGTCCTTGGACTCATCAGATCCTTTCAAACCATCAAACTCGTACCAGCATGGAACATGGATGCTACATGATGATATATGTATATTCATTCGTGTGTTTGCCTTTACATTCATTTTACCATTCTAGCATGGATTGGACAAATATATTTCAGAATAGCTAGAAGTTCATCCTGTCACTAACCCTCATTTCTTGTTTTTCAATTAGAGGCACATGTCCAGTGGACAATTTGTTGATAGGAATAAATGACAACAATGTCATCACTTATAGCTCAGCACTTTTTAGAGAAGTGAAAATGTAAACAAACACACATGTGTACACACATATGACAAGCTTCTGCACATTATTTAACTTCAACCACTAGAATTGATTATCTTACAAGGTATTCTGCTACGAATGGGATCCGAAATCACATAGATGTAAAATGATTCTCACTACCAAACTTGTCATAATATAGTGTGAACTATCTTAATTTTAACCTTTTGTGAGCATATTTCTGATGAAATACACTGCTTATGTTTTAATTAGCTTTTTAAATTAAAAATGGAACAGAAAGGCTGGTGAGTGAATTTAGTAGATGAAAATGGCAGAAACCTGTCGTGTGTGTTATATCTTTAGAACTAGGGCACAAGCATGGCTGTGTGCTTCTGAGCCATGTAGTTTGGGATTCAGCAGGAGGGGAATCTGGCTATAGAAAATCTGCTTCAGCAGAATTTCACCTAACCCAATACAAAGCATGGAAAAAGTGAATGTTAGGGTGATGATAATGATGATTTTATATGAGTAAATTAAAAGCTGTCTCAAAAGGGTTGGCCATTATTGAAGTCGACCCTTTCATTTCCAGTGTTGAAAACTGCTTTTGCTTTAATTAATTTTTAGAATAATGAAGAATTTAGTAAAACAACTTTGTCATCGTTATATTGATATTTAGAATATAAATTAACATGAAATTTCTTAGGTTTTAATTTAGATCATTTTCAAATAAGAAATTTATTATATCACAGAACCAAGGACAGTCTCGGGTTGGTTGACATCAAAGGATTAATGCATTTTTAATAGTGTTTGGTGTTCAAAATAAGTTTATTACTAAATTTCACTTGCATGTCTAACCACATGTTGATAAGATCACTAAATCATGAAATTTGTAGCAGCATTACTTTCCTTTTTAATAATGTATGGATGTGATACTGTACTTGACCTAATTTTTCATGAAATAATTAGGCTAAGTTGAAAAAATATTCTAATGAACAAATTTGGTGAATGTTGGGGTCTTGTTTAGCGATGTGAAAAAATATAAACTTCAACTCTTGAAGGTCACATTTTTCAGATATTTGTTATGAAATGTTTGCTAAACCTTAAGTAAATTTTAATGAATTTGAGTGTGGAGTGCATTAAATATCTTAAGTCAGCAAATTCATGCAATATAGGCTAGTTTAATCATGTGTGTATTCCTTAAAATAACATTGATGCAGCAGGCATGGCCAATGCTGTGTGGTGAAAAAGTTAACTTCACAGCAATGCAGTTTCAGGCTCAGGCCTACTGCACTGCACCTTGGGCAAGTTTCATCCTCTACAACTCCAAACCAACTAAAGTCTTGTTAGTGAATTTAATCAGCAGAAACTGGAAAGAAGCCAACACTGACTAACAGGAGACCCATGTGTGTGGCCAAGCTGGGGCAATGCCTTCAAAGTTTTTACTTGGTTATATTAATTCCAGTACATTGCTTTACACTTATTTTATTGATCACTTTAGAAGAAAGGTTAAGTTGACTTTGGCATAAAGGGATTTATACATCCATACCTGTTAACGGTAATTTTTAATACTTTTCTTGCTGGATTGTGTGCTTGTTTCTCTTTTTGTCATCTGTGATTTTATTTTTGATCTTCTATATAAATGAAATATTTCCTCTTTTTGGCTGCTTTTCTTTACAAAACGGAAAGTTACATTGTGGAACAGTCATTTTAACGAGTTGTATTTAATTATTACCCGATGAGATACATCTGCACCACCAGGTGCTCCTGAACCAGATGTTGAGTTTCCCACCCAAGAGGAATCGATGCTAGATGTGTTGAAACAATTGTCGTGATTAATAATAAATTCTTGTATATTCC
>JAOPJW010003905.1:130418481-130438444 GCA_027122535.1 Octopus maya
TGGAGCTTTAGGTGTTTTCGCTCAATAAACACTCACAATGCCCAGTCTGGGAATTGAAACCACAATCCTATGACCGCCAGTCCGCTGCCCTAACCACTGGACCATTGCGCCTCCACTCTGTCAAATGCAAGGCTTATTTATTCTCATTGTTTTGATTTAATCATGCATTATCTCATAGCTTTGAGATTTTGATTATGGGATTGTTTACTTTTAATATGACATTGTTAGATAGATGTAAGAAACTGGATTTGGCCAGTTTGACCAGAAAAAAAGTGGAATATTTTGGCAGGGTATGGTTGATTTAAATGCTAAAGGGCTAAATCTTGGACAAATGCTCAACCCAGCCCAAAGATTATATCTTCAGTAAAAAATATTTATACAGTATATTTACCACCCAACTGTATGTCATTTACCAAACCCCAAAACCAAAGAATATTGAACTTTCTTAAGACTCACTTTTCAGGAAATGTCTTTTAGATGCAATGAATGCTGGCAAATCTGTACTAACATTTATTAAAGAATTGAATATCAAGAATGCTGTCTGGTTTGTTGCCAGAGGATGGAAGATGCTGGAAGCATCTACACTAAAGAAAACCTGGCATAAGTTGTAGCCTGCTTTGATATTTGATAATTCATCTGATGAATATGTTAACAATGATTTCACAGACTTTAATTTATCAAAGGAAAAAGTGTTTGTAAGTCGCTTGGTATGCAAAAAAATGTTACAGGATTTGTTGTTGAGGATGTAGTAAATGATAATGAAAATCTGACAGAATAGATTATATTAGTAATAAAATACCCATAGTGCATCATCTTAGAGACTCACAAATTACAGACACCACTGTGAATGATTAAAATATAGGGAATGAAGATAAGAATGAAGATGCAACAGATGTAAGTTAGAAGCTTCCCAATGTCATGTCGAGTTGGTGAGTGAAGTAACTGAAGGGATATTCTTTTTCATATTCATCTTGTACCTTAATCTCACATCTCTCTCTTTCTTTCTTTCCAGATGGAGAAGCCATGTATTCATCTCTTTAGCAAAATATCTGCTCCTGTTTCTCTATCATACTTTCACCTCCATCAATACTACACTCCCACTCAATTGAGGTCTTGTCATGTGAGTATTTGTTGATCCCACTAGTGCTGGTGCCACAAAAAAGTGTCCAGTACACTTAATGAAGTGATTGGCATTAGGAAGGACATCCAGCAAGTAGAAACCATGTCAAATCAGACATTGGAGACCGATACAGCCCTCAAGCTAGTTGGATCATGTCAAACTATTCAACCTATGCCAGCATGGAAAAAAGGTATGTTAAATGATGACAGAGCAACCTACTGCCCTTATAGAACACAAACTAATAAATTTACATTTCAAAAACACATGAAACAACGTTGCTTGGATGATGTGTCCTGTTGCCTCAACATCAAGTATCTCAGAGAGTCCAAATACAACATCAGAAATCCAAGATGAAATGATTAACTACATTAAAAAATAAAAATAAACAAAAAAAGAGAACTGTAATCTTGAGTGTTCAACTTCCAGATTTACATGATTAACTTCATGGTTCCAGTAAACTTTGCCAATCTGAGAGCAGTGATACAGCATCATTCTTTGTAAGTACAGTAGTTAATAAATTTACAATATAGATTTGTTATTTCTGGCAGGAGTTTTGCTCCAACCATAGATTTGATCATCATACTATCTTACAATGTGGATTGGGTTTCCTGTTGAACCACCTCTGATATCTAATAAAGTGTTCACAATACTTACAGTATGCAAATCTCCAGTTCTCTGAAGCTATTAGATTTGATGTGTATATGAATAGATTGGCAACTTTTTCTGTTGATTGCTCACAAGACACACATCTTTGATGAGAACCAATAAAGGTTGAAAATTAAGGCTGTTCTTCCTTTTTTTCAATCTATGGAGAAATAGGTAAATTTGCCATGTATGTCTACAAGGTCATCATCATCATCATTTAGCATCTGCTTTCCATGCTGGCATGGGTTAGGCGGTTTGACTGAAACTGATAAGCTGGAAAGCTGCACAAGGTTTCAATTTGATTTGGCTTGGTTTCTATGGCTGGATGCCCTTCCTAATGCCAATCACACCAAGAGTGTAATGGGTGTTTGTTACATGCCACCAGTATGGGTACCAGTTACATGACACTAGCATCAGCCACAACTATGATTTCACTTGGCTTGACAAGTCTTCTCAAGTATGGCATATCGCCAAGGGTCTTGGTCACTTATCACCTCCATGAGGCCCAATGTTTGAATGGTGTTTTTTACGTGCCTGTTTCACTTGGCTTGACGGGTCTTCTCAAGCACAGCATATTACAAAATGTCTGGGTCATTTGTCATCTCCTTAATGAGGCTTGATGAACAAAGATCATGCTTCACCACCTCATCCATGTCTTCTTGGATCTACCTCTTCCACAGGTTACCTCCACGGTTAGAGATCAGCACTTTTTTACACAGCTGTCCTCATCCATATGTAGGTTTGTTTAAAAGATATATATGTAACCATATGAATACTAAGTTTGTCAACTGTCTAACATACACATACACAAATAGTGAACTTGCCAATTGTCTAATATACATACAAAGGATAAAATCCTAGTAATGAAATTATGTAACTGTACCTGATTTGTTGGAGTTTGGAACCTTATTTTTGGGTTGTTCTGTGTTGGTGGGAATAACTTGCTTTTCTTTTTTCTTTTTCTTCTTACTCTCTGCCTGTGTTTTACCTTCTGAGCTGTTTCCTTTCTGGAAAAAACAAAACCCCAGTATACAAATAAAATAAAATGTTTACTATTATTCTCTCCAAGCATCATCAGTTTTACTTCCATGCAGTTTCCCTTGGATTCAAACACATACACATCAAATTCACCTTTCTACCATCTCTAATTTAACTGCACAACTTCTGCAATTAAGTTTAATATTTATCCTTTTTGTTACCATATTTCTTTTAAAATACAGTTTTTGATTCAATTGATTTAAGAAATAATGAAAAATATAGTAAAGTAACTCCATTGTCATTAAGCTGTTTAGAACATAAATTAATTGCTTTCTATTAAAGAAAAGCACAGGACCTGATAGTAAGGTAGTGGGGCTAGTCAAGCAAAGTTGACCATGACAGAATTTGAGCTCAGAACGTATTGCTGGAAGTAACGCTAAGTATTTTGTCCAGCATGCTAATGATTCTGCCAGCTTGGGATATAAAATAACCTGAAATTTTAAAAGGGAATTTTAACATAAATCACTTTAAATCAGTAAGGCTGTACCTTAAAACCAATGATGATCTTGTGTGGTTTCGTACTAAATGGGTTATGCATTCAATACTTACCACAATACTAGTTATTCTATACATAAATACTAATTCCAAACAATCTCTTTTTTTTTTTTCACTGTCAAAATGGATGTTGAAAATTTAATCAACTGCACATTATTGGAAAGACAAGCTCTATAAATATAAGTCTTGTATTTTATAATTTTTTTTTTATTTCTTCAGTTGGATGTTCCTTACTTCTATGTACTGAATTGTTAAAAGTGAGGGTGAAATCTGTTTGTCAGCCACACAGACTAAAGTAGAGTTATGTGAATAATCGAACACAACATCATTGCTGTAACTACAGTTGGAACTCCTGACTAGAGGTCAGTTGGCCAGCTCCTTAACCTCACCAAATGTCTAAATAAAAAAAAGTAATAAAACTATCCCATTTGTAAAACATTAGGAAAGATAGACCAAACAACTTAGAGGAATGAAATGAAACAGTTACAACTAATAACACATAACAACATCAATAATACTAATAACTCTGACACAAGGCCAACAATTTAACTGACTGGTAACTATTTCATCTACCCTAAAAGGTGCAGCAGGGCTGTGTGGTTAAAAGTTTGCTGCCCAACCACATGATTTTGGGGTTCAGTCTTCTACCAAAGCCTTGTGAGTGGATTTAGCACTTGGAAACTGAAAGAAGCCCATTATGTATGTATGTATGTATGCATGTGCGTGTGTATAAGGAGGGTGCTGAAAAGTTCCTGGCTCTAAGGATTTTGCAAAAGGCCTGGTTGGAGGCCCAACCTTCCAAGTCCTTTTACAGGACTTAGAAAAACTGAAAGACCACTGCCGAATCTGAAAGGGGAATATGTTTAAAAAATTCATAATTCACTGTATTTTCTTTTACCCAAAGTCAGGAACTTTACAGCACCCCCTCATTTATACTTTGTCTTGACATTACATGATTGTTGTAAATGAGTGTCATTCATTTCCAATATTCCGCAAAAACATGTCTGGCCATGGGGTAAGTTATCTTACATGCAAGGGTTGCTAATGGGCTATTTTTGTTTCCATCAGCCAAATCCACTCACTTGCCCAAGGCTCTACGCAGTAAGACTGACCCTGAAACTAGACAGTTGGAAAATAAACATCTTAACCACACAGCCTCATCTGCACTGATGGACATGCCTGCAGCTAATTAAAGCAAACAATAAGAGAAGAAACAAGAATCTACTATCATTCTACACCTTAGAGTCTTAACAGTTGCAGAGGCTTACTCTCTCCCGTTTTAAAGTTGCAGCACAAAATTGGAACAAAAAAAAAAAAAAAAAAAAGAAAGAAAAAAGAAAAAGGGTAGAAGGGTTAAATTTTAGTGACATACTTCTTTTGTAGGTTTTTTCTGTTCAAATTCCAACCTGCTAAGGAGTAATGCTTGTTGCAGATCTTTCTCATAGATATCCGTTGTAAACTGCAAAAGAAACTCAGTTTCATAATGTTCTGAAATACGACATCAAACCAAAGTCAACAAGTCCTTCCTTAATGTGTGTGGATTGTTGGAAGGAAAGAAGAGAAAGAGAGGGATAAACTTTCAACATTCTTGCATGACTGTAATTCAAGTAAAAGGCTTTAAATAACAGCTTGCAGTAGTTTAATGAATATTTCACTTTCTTCCACAAGCAAATAATAGCAAAGTGACAGGGAAGAATGTAAAAATAGAATTTTTTGAAAAAATGTTAAAACTTATCACTGTTGTATTCATGACCATTGTTAATTACATGGAAGCAACATGCCTTCCCTCTTGCATTACACTTCAAATTCAAGTAAAGCTTGTTGTTTATGGTTTCTTTCAAACCAACCTCTATCCTGCTGTAGGTCTTTCAAATAAACATGACATAGCTTATTAAAAAACCAATCTTTACTTTGCTAATATGAAGCAGATGAATTGTATTTTTTTCGTATCACCAAACCAGGAACTTTGTGGATTATAATAAGCTATTTCATACCTAACCACACTTTGGCTGAGAAAAATTAGATACATCATCATCCTCACCATCATTATCATCTGATGTCTGTTTTCCATGCTCACATGGGTCAGACAGTTTGATAGAGCCTGACAAGCTGCAGAGCTGTATCAGGCTCCAGTGTCAACTTTCACATGGTTTCTGTATCAGGTGTCAAAGGGTAAAAGTATGATAGGACAAGCACAGGTGTCTTGTTAATAGCAATCTCATAGTATTTGTACAAATTCATAAAATCTGGAACATCCAATTAGGATTAAGATGAAAAGAGAAAAAGAAAAAATTCCTTTTTTATGCTGCACTCTGAGGAAATTGACAAGCCCATAGTTCATAGACATTACCTCAGAATAGGATGACAAAAGAGAAATGATTAAGCTGATAGTGTAACTGGATTATCAAAGACAAAGTGATTAAGATTACCAAAGAGAAAATGTTTAAGTATAAAATTAGACCATCTAAGACAAAATAGTCAACTCTTTTATTTCCATATTTCTGTTGAAATACACTACCATTGTTTCAATTCATTTTAAAAATAATTAAAAAGGTTTAAATAGCTAAGATAACTAGATTACCAAACTCACAAACATTGAGGTTCAATTTTTACAACTGATTTTATGTGACTGTAAACAAAAATATTTCATCGTCTCTACCTCAAATCCACATAGGTGAGGAGAATAAGTAACAAATTTTCATAACTACAAGAAACCAGCATCCTAGAATTGTGAATATTTACATATGGGGTTGGCATAATAATGTGCAAGACTGGCAATGACTGGAAAAAAGAGAAACAGAGATAAGTCAAAACTTTGAAACGAGTACCAGACTGTTGCACTAAAAACAAGTTGAAGGAGGAGAATAAATTTATATGGGATTTAGAGGGGTCTTAGAGCAAGCCAATTATTAACCGAGACATTATCTTGTGGTTTTACAACTGTTTTCTCTTTCTTTATATATAAATTTATCTTCTATGTCTCCTTCAATATCAATTAAAAATAATGAACCAAATAACATTTGAACTGAATTAAGTGGAATATAACATGATGATATTCTTACAGTAGGAAAAAAGAATTCTATAACTGACACCAAATCCAATTGGAAATTTTCTAAAAGAAAAAACTTAATTAAAAACTAACCCAATGACATATCCTTCCATGGGCTAATCCACTAACATGTAAATAGGATCTATATAGAGGCAGAATTTACTGTTGTAACAAGAAAACTGTTTATTCTGCTCAAATGCTGCTTTGGACATATTAAATCATACATTATCTTTTAGTTTTCAGATTTCAATGATGGGATTGTTTATTTTTAGAATGGCATTAATGGGTAGGTGTGAGAGGCCAGGTCTGGTTAGTTTGAACACAAAACAGAATATTTGGGCCTGATATGGCCAGTTTGAATTCTAAACGGTTAATCCAGAGACAAGTTTAACACCACCTAGCAATTTAGTTGCCTTTAGTAGAGTCCACTCTTTTACAAACATTTAGGCCAGATCTCCAATTACAGGATGCCTCCCTCCCTTCTACCTGTCTCAGAGTCTCTGTAAATGGTCATAGGTCCTGTCTCTTGGCTAAAAGAAAAATGTTCTAAACTTGTTAAATGACTGATTTAAAAATTTTAACACAATAATCCCAACAGATATAGTTTTCAGTTAAGAAATACTGGGGTGCTGCTTTTGAACAGCTCATGGTTAACATCTGCCACAACTGGTGCTATCTTCACTGAAGGCCCCATGGTAGTATTTGAACACAGGAGCAAATACTGACAAAGCACTCAGAAGATATCAGTGTCCTTGGTACCTACTGTGGTTAGCAGACCTTCCTTCTTTCAAGACCTAAATGTTTAAAATTGTCTTTGGTCATATGTTACTAAATCACCCAGATATATTTGTTTATATTTAACCTTTTTGTTTCTTATTTCTGCTGAAATACACTGCCCTTGTTTTAATTAGTTTTGAAGATAATGATGAATTTATTCAAAACTACTTTGTTATTATTAAAATGATGTATGGAACATCAACACAAAATTTTGATGGAAGGTTTAAACTTAAATTACTTCAAAACAGGAAGTTTGTATCACAGAACCAGAGTCAGTCTTATGCCGGTTGGAATCAAAATCATTTTGCTACTTCACTGATAACAAGTGATTTCATAAAGTAAACACATTGTATACTGTCCAATATTGTTACAGCATGAAGTGTTTTCTCAGAATATTTTGGCTATATTTTTTTGTTTTTATATTTTACTTGTTTCAGTCATAAGACTGTAACCATGTTGAAGCTCACCTTGAATGGTTTGAAACAAACTTACCACAAGTATTACATTTTTTTTTTTTGTTAAGTTATGGGAACATAAACAAACCAACACCATTTCTCAAGTGATAAGGACAAACACACATAAGCACATATATATATAATGATGGGTTTTCCAGGAATCAAATTCACTCATAAGGCATTGGTCGGTTTTGAGACTATAGCAGATGCCCAAAGTGCCATACTGTGGGTTGCAAAATGAGCTTCTTAACTACACAGCCATGCCTGCATCTGTTATTTCTGAGGCATTAAAAAAAAAAGAACTACATAAGCTTTAGATTTAATAATAGTAACTCTGAATTTGAAGGATATTTGAAGACAGATCTTTCTTTTTTTTAATCTTTTTAAACTTTAGTGTAAATATAAAAGAAAATTTTTTTTTTAATTTTTAAAAATTTGAATTAAAGTTATTATTTTACCTCTTCATCATTTTTCTTCCAATCTTCCCATTGTTTCTCATTAACATTCACAGAACTGGTCTTTTGATTCTTCTTAGCCTTTGGATTTGATTTACCAAAAGCAAGATTTTTCAGCTGAAAAATATAATGTAGAGAGTGAGAGGGGGCAGAGTCCATATTTCCAGATCCTTATTCATCTTCTTATCTATAATTATCATTTTAGCCACATTTTTCCATCTTTGCATGGAGAGTTTATTATGGCAGATTTTCTAAAGGTGGATGCCCATCCTGTCTTCAACCCTCACCTGTTTCCAAGCAAGGTAATATACCTACATGGCCAGACGTTTCTGCAGAATACTGGAAATGAATGACAGTGAGAATCTACACCTATCACTCAATGCCAAGATAAGGAGATGCAAACAATCACACATAGATGACAGATTTCTTTCCCTTCCTGTTTGCCAAATCCTTTCAAAAAGCTTGAGCTGACCAAAGCTACAGAAAACACTTGTCCAAGATGCCTAACAGTGGGACTGAACTCAAAACCATGTGGTTGAGAAGCAAACTTTTTAACTACACATATTGATAAATGTAAAGTAATTAATTCATTGGTGCAAATATGTCTACAACTATGAACTGAAACTAAGTTGGCCATTTAACTAGCCAACATATGGTACTCTTTATAAAATCCATTTTAAGTTCTGGACTTCATCGAATTAAGTAAAGGATAAATGTGTCTCATCCTGGGTAGAATCTAAATCAATTCCAGACAATAGCTCCAAGAGATCAGGTACTTATTTCTAAGAGAGAGAAAAGTTGTGGGACAAAAACTTAACATTGATACTTATTTTAATTACTTTAAACAGATGAAAGGTAGGGTTGAGCAGGGTCAGTACAGCAATACAAAATCATTTAATGAGTCCTTTTTAACTCTGTCTCTTTCTTGCCTTACTTTTCCAACTGGGGTATCCATATATCTCCTCTATAGTGAAACACCTATCTCCATGCCTCCATTATACTTTTTAACCTCTTATCAACTGGCAGGTCAATACTACTCCCCCTCCCAGTCAAGGGGTCTTTGTCTGGCAAGTTACTTGGAGACCTTGCTAGTGCTGGTGACACAGAAAGAAGCACCCAGTACACTGTAAAGTGGTTGACATTAAGAAGGGCATTTAGCTGTAGAAACCAATCCAAAGCAGACAATCAAGTTTGGCACAGAATCTCTGGCTTTCAATCTCATCAAACTATACAATCCATGCCAGCTTGGAAAACATTATAAATGATGATTATGCTTGTTTATCATCTTATCTATGAGACTCACTTGTATGTCTGATCAACTAGTTTCCACAAATCATTTTAGGCCTAATCCTGCCAGATCATCTGTCAACACTGTATACAACATCAAAACTTAAGTCATCATCATTTACTGTCTGCTCTGGCATGGTTTCTACAGCTAGATACCCTTTCTGACGACAACCACTTTACTATGTGTAATGGATGTTTTCTTTTTTTCTTTTGTGGCACTAGCCACAAAATTATTGTCCATTTAAGGAACTTGTACAACTATCATTCAACCTGATCAGTTAACTCTTTGAGAACATAGATTTCATAAAGTTCATAAATTCAAAATCCTGTGATTCCCTACTCACAATAGCTTCAACCCATGTCACCAATTAGGAGACATTAATGCACTGTTGTAAGGTTCATAAGATGATCATCAAGAAAGTGAAGAATACTTAAATACACTGTACAACCTGTAATCAATATTTCTGCTTCAATCTTCTGTTATCTTGCTAAAAAGGATTCTTTTTCCCAATCAATTTGGACAGGCACCACTCCTGCTGACAATATCTCTGAATTTGCTACACGCTTTACTTCTCCCAAATTTTCCATCTCACAACTATGAACAGTTGCAATGGAAGAAGTAACTTCTTCCATTACAAGCTAAATGAGAGCTTACCCAACCTGCAAGAAATAGCAGCCAAATCTTCCTCAAATCAGCTTAAAAGAAAAGGACATATTCATCATCATCACGTTAGATTAATACATTCGTCGGTTCCCTGGATGGAAAGCTTTTATGTCTTCCTAGTTAAAGCTAACTTGGGATTAAGCAACAATTATTCCAACTTAGCAATAAGTCAAATTCAAAACTGTCTTTGGCAGACAACTATAGCCAAAATTTCAGAATCTCAAAAGTGATAGAGAAACATTTATAAACAATCACTTTCTTTATCACCTTCAGTCTTTATCCTCCGTGGCCACCAGAATGGTTTCTACATAACTAGATTTACACTCCTTTGTCAAAACCAACAGTCATTTAAAAAATGTTGCTGTCCATGATTTCCAAAGACTTCAACTAGGTTTGACATCAAAAACTCAGATCAAATCTGGTCATAGCCAAACACCAAACACAGCCACATTGCAAACTAACAGGCTCAACCAATTCCTCATGTTTTTGGATGAATGATTCCTCATGGGATTACTTCTCTAGTATGTCCTCTTTCCACAGTCCATCAACAGTTACTTTTAACTACACACACACATTTTTCTATATGGATAATACAATCTTTCATTTCTTCTTAATCTTAAATGTCATCCACACACAACTTACTTCATGCCAGATATGCACAGCTTCCATGAATAGAAATTTAAAAAAAAAAAAAAAAAACATCCTCCTAAGGAAGTTGACAACCCATTTTCATTTAACAGTACTAAAACAATTGTCACAAATGCCAAAGAAACAGCTTTATAACTACACCTTCCCTTCACATGAACAAAAAGGAAAAAAAATTTCTACTCCCTACAAATGTTCAACTTAATCTCTGATAATCTCTCATGGTGACCTCATATATCTTGCTCCCTTTCTGCCTCCTCTACTCCTCCAAGGCCATCTGAATAAATTAGAATATTGAATACTCTCTATATCTACACTCGGCTCCACCTTATCTACCCCATTCCTTGGTCTACATGCCTTTGGTTACTAAGTACTCAAATGTTGGTGCCAAGAGAAAACACTCGGTACACACTGTAAAGTGGTGATTAGAAGGGTATCCAGCCATAGAAACCAAATCAAATGACTCATGCGTGCACCAGTCTTTAACCTTTCTGCATTCAGATTATTCTGTCAAATATAATGCTTATTTATTCACAATGTTTTAAAGTAATCATGCATTATATCATAGCTTTGAGATTTCAATGATGTGATGGTTTATTTTTAGAATACCATTGTAGGTTTATAAAACAGGTAGAATATTTAGGTTCAATATGGCCGGTTTAAATGCTAAAAAGTTAGGAGTACAAGTTAAAAAAGTACTTTGGTCCCAATCTGCTACAAATATGACCTCCTATTGGAGTACTGCTAACATATTTGAAACAGTCCTTCTGCGAGACAAAAATCCTAGATTCCATCCTGGACACCTTTCTGCTGATTGGAAAACATTTTCCTCATCAATACTGGCAATAGGAAGGGCATTCAATTGGGGAAACCACACCAAAGTTGATAGTGGGGAGTGATGTAGATTTTGGATAAGTCAAATTGTCCAACTCATGCCAGCATGGAACAGGGATGATAAATGATGATGCTTAGATGTTTCTTCTTCACCACTGCAATGGCCTCTAAACTAGCAATAACACCTCACCTCTACTCCAGGCCACTTGCCTTGTCCATCTCACAGCACCAATTGTCTATCAACTTTTGCTCAATCACCAATAGAACTGCAATTCACCTTCCCATTCTTTCAAACGAAACATCAACGGAAATGATTTCACAAGTGTGGGAGAGCCTACAAAGATATTGGGTCCTGTCCCTCTTACTCATAATGTGCTAAACAATGCACACACCAATCATGATATTAGTAGAACCTGTATCACCAGGATCTTCACCATGCTACTGAGCTTGCTCTCACAGACAATCAACAGAAACATGTTAACATGCCACAGACAAGGTTGGTATGTTTCCCAATGCAAAGAAGACTGAATGCATGACCATCGTTAAAGATGAAAGCCATTTACCAATTTGTTCCAGTGATGGCAGACAGTGAGGTCAGTGATTTCAAGTACCTTCGGTCTTATGTTGCTGACATTACGAAAGACTCGTCATGCAAGGGACAAGTCTGGGGTACCTGAAACAAGCTTAAAACATCATTTAATATATGTGTGCTTATTAAATGGCGCTAAATAAACGAATTCTACATTGATTGATGAAACAGGCATGTCCGAAATTATGGACACGAGCTAGGCAGTTTACATACAAGAAATTCGTTTTGCATCCAAGTACATTCCAGGTACCAACGATTCTACTGCCCCAAATTGACTAATATTAATGGAAACTGACGGAAATTATGAGAGTTATATATAAATGTGGGAGTGTCTTTTGTTGATGGATATTCATCAACAAAGAAATTCGAAGAGTTGGAGTGTCTTGAACGAAGTTCCATGCGATATTTCTTCTGCAGTGATTTATTCCGTTGCCATCAGAACAGATAACACTATTGTTCACCGTATACGATATAATTTTTAAAATTAATATAACTGAGAGTGTAATAAGGAGAGATGAGACAACGTGATTATATTGAAAAACAAGTGGCAAAATTTGAATACCTTCAGAATGATCGACATAAAATGGAAAAGAAAATACAGAGTTCTGGAATAACCTATCAAAACTTCATGGAGAAGGAAAAAGGTTCGTTCAGAATGATGGGAAAGGGCAAAAATGCCTCTAAAATATCAAAATTTGGGGTAAGAAAACCTGCATCGTAATCCCTACTTTAAAAGAGTAGATACAATTTATTTTCAAAACATTCAAATCGGAATCTCTACGAGTAAATTAAATAATTTTTATGAACAAATAGAATTGGTTAAACTGAATGTAATAGTAAAACTTCCAAAGGTTTTTGAAAACTTATGTTTTAAATTTAAATGTATTAAACAACATCGTAAGATAGAATGAGATAAGAAACGACCTGTTAAAACTTTTGTGTTCGTTTAGATAGAAAAGTAATAAATATCAGGCCAAACAAGTTTATAGAATATTTGGGGAAAACAGGAGAAAAAAATTTCCAGAAAACTAAAGAATAAATCAGTTAGCCCTAACAATTTAGAAAAGTCATCCCACATTAAACATCTCCGACTCCCGTTCTTCCTACCCTATTCTAGTCTGTAATAATTGATGGATTCACAGGACAAGATTATTTTTATTAATCTCGTTTTTTAAAGAGGAAAAAAAAAATAAGCTGCAAAAGATTCCATGAAAGTAGGAAATTTTAAAACAAGAAAATATTTCCACCGTTTACTTGCATCGTGAATCCCAGACACTAAATGTATTCGGGGTATTTGCGTTAATTTTCTTAGTAAAAGGGCGAGTTAAGATGAACAAGAGACAAACGAAGCAGTCTCTTGGAATGGGAAATGAGGTGACATACAGAAAGAAATAGACTAGCCGCAGAATGGAAGGGAAAACGTGGTCAGTGTTGACCACAAAGATGTCTGAAATGGGAATATCAAAATTGATCACATTTCTGAGGAGCTGTATACGGAAAATGCAGAGCGTGAAAGACAACATGAATTCAGAGAATGAAAAACACTATAAGCCAATCGAAGACGCCTTAAAGAATTTTTATACACACACACACACACACATATATTATATATATATTATACTATATATATATATAATGGAGTATTTAAAATATTTTACCGCTTTAATTTTAAATATTCTTTTTCATTTAAAAACATAGATAATCACTCTAAGATTTATTTAATTAAATCAGGTTTTTCTTTCGATAAGCCACCGTTAATTTTAGGTTTATTTTTCAGTTAAAAACGTGACTTAACTTTTTACGTTAATAGAAATATCACATTTTGTAAATAATATTCCTGCACACTACAGAACTAAACTGAAAGTCGATATGCCTCTAAAGACGAATTGCATTGTTTGTGCGGTTTCTTAGTGTCTAAGATAACACTATAATTAGTTCCAAAAATTTAGATTTGACATCAGACAAGACAGTGTTATGAACATTTCAAAACCAGATGTAGTTCCATGTTACCTCAGCCGTTTGAGAATTCTGGTTGTTCTTCTTTTTCTTCAGTTTCTTTTTTTGTTGCTGCTGTTGCTGAGAGGATTTCTCGTTGGATTTCGTCGGTTTTTTCTCTTCATCACTGTCGTCATCGACTTTGAGTGCTGCAAACCTCGACTGGTAAACTTTAATGCTGGCAACTGCCATTTTGCTAACATGTGTTCACTAAAGACACTAAGGGAGATAACTTCAAGACCATTTTTGTTATTGTTATTGTTATTCTTGCTGAAGCATTTTACGGCTGTTCATTGGTTGTTATATTTACAAGCGTAATTTTTTAAATTTTAATTTTTCAATTCTTGTTAGAAAAAATATAAAAGGCATATTTTAGAACAAATATTGAATAAAATGACGTGATTCAAAATAATATTTGATAAGAAATATTTAAATTATATTTTCAAAGTGAAGCGGGAAGGAAAGTCAAAATACTTAGTCATACCGCAGAAAATATAGTGTAATATTCTATATCCGGTTTGACGATTTAATCGTACATCGTTTTATGTTAGTTCTTCTGATTTAGTATCATGGTCAACTTATTTAGACATTTTTCAAATAAAGTTCAAACTAAAATATATACGTTATTTGTAAAATTATTCCCAGTGTTAAGTATTTTTCATTTGAATAAGTTTTGTTATTGGAGCTAAAAATTCGATATTATTGTTTATAAATCACCCCTTCTCCGCTTAAGCCTTTGCCTTAGCATTCATATCTAGAATGATTTGAATAAAAAGCTGGTACTTAATATTATCATCGATCCCTGAAAGATGAAAGGCAGTTTTAGGGGATTTGATCTCTGAGCGTTAAGAGCCATAACTATACCGCAGTGCATGATGATCATTATCATCAACCCCTGCACATTACTGTCTCGAGTCATAGGGCCTGTTACCCGGTTTCCATGGCATATAAATGATTGAGAAGGCACTGCTCGGCTCGATAATCGAAACTACAATCTTGCGATCGTCAGTGCAACCACTCTAACCACTAGGCCGCTACAACTACAAAACATTTAGAATTTGTCATTTTCCAGGTGGAAAAATCTTTTTAACCTATTCCTACATCCCTGATATAAAACCGCATCTCAACAATTGGCTTTTCTCTCCCCAACAATTATTTACACTTTACAAAGATCAAGTGAAACCCACAAAAGACTGTTGCTCTTGCATCTAAGACTGCTGCTGCCACACACACAGCCAGCATCACATTCAGAAAAGGGCCATTCAAGTAATTAGCATAAAGTCACATACATTCCTGCTTCCTCTCCCTGTCTTTCTTTTCTACTCAGAGTTAGCTGGGTACATATCCTCACTCAGGATATTTTTGGTCTCCTAGCATCCAACCCAGAAGCTTTTCAATAATCACTACACCCAATTCTTTGTACCAGTTACATTTGTAGCAGATTTGTAATAGGCGCAGACGTGGCTGTGTGGTAAGTAGCTTGCCTACCAAGTGTTTGTTGGCAGTTAGTTACTTCCCATGAATGAGGAAAGACATGTAGCTGTTTAGCTCCGTCTTTGAAAAAAACGTCACAGTCAAGGTAAGCGATTTTGTTTGCTTTGAGCTGGGTAGAATTATTGTGTGTCTTATTTTCATTACAGCATATTCTGCCCAGCTCTGGGGCATTTTCGCTTACTCTTGGCGGTGAATTTGTTGCTTGTTAAGCAAGCAAAAGTGGTGTCCAGTCTGTTGTTGGGTTTTGAACCGCTATAACAGCAGACTGGAGTTGTTTGTGAACTTTTGCAGATTGTTTTTCACTTCAAGAACTTCAAGTGGAGGTTTTTGAAGAAAAAAAAAGACTGCTTCAAGTGAAGATTTTGTGAAAATTTGGACTTCTGTAAATACCTTTTTGAGAAGGGAGTTTGTTTCAGAAGCTCTGCGAAGTCAACAGCTGGAAGGCCGTGCAGAGTACCACGTTCAAGCCTGGGCCAGAGTACCTGTGTGGCTGAAGTTTGTTTGCCGTGATCTGTTTTTTTCTTCTTTTGAACTGTTTTTCACTGAACTGTGTTTTCCTTTTTCTTCCGCTCTCTTCAACAGGGACATCATTGATAAAGAGCTGGCAAATTGTCTGCCAGCAAAAAATTATTTTGTGTCCAGGGGAGTCAAATATGCAATGGTATAGTTGCTGTTTGACTCCCCTGAGAAAGGGGAAAAGATTTTGTTCCTTCCCACATATTGTGGGAAGAAATTAACGAGGGCTTGGGTCTGTGGGTTGCCACCCGGAGTTCAGTCTGAATGGATAAAACAGACCATTCATAGATGTCTGGGTGGTAGCAGAACCAAGCTCCGCAGTGTCAGGATGGAGGCCGCGACTGATTGGGCAGAGTCAAAAGCAGTTCTGACCCTTTGGACCTTGTCAGTCAGAGACCTAGTATTCCCGGATTTTCTGGTAAGGGCCGGGGCCAAGGTATCCAGTGATTCTTGAAGGTCGCCCCCCCCCCAGTGTCACATGTGCTTGGAACCAGGCCACATCAAAAAGAACTGCCCCCAGGGCTGAGGTAAGGACCTGGAGCAGAATAAAAAAAAGAAAAGGTGCCCTCCTCACCCATTGGAGGGGGAGACGGAAGAAGTCGTGGAGGTGGTCGCCTCCTTGAAAAAAAAAAGGAATGTGAGCAACAATGGTTGCTCACCAAAAGACACCCGGGTTTCGGGAGAGGAAGAGGACCTCTCAGTTAAGCCGACAGAAGCCCTGATTCCTGCAACCCCAAAGAAGAAATGGGAGATGGCTGGCGAAGGTTGCTGTGCTGCCGAGAGATCCTGATGCCACACCGGTGGGATGTGTGCCACCGGCGCAAGGGGTTCTGTCAGTGTGAATTGTGCCACTGACAGGGCAGGCTGAGGCCCCTCCCCTTGAGGAAGAGGTGGAATCCATCATTTTCTATCACAGGGGAGAGCTTGTTGAGTGATTCTTGGACAGTCTTCTCGACCGAGAACATTACGACTCGATATGCATGGACTTCCGCAGGTGGTTGCGGAGGTGCTAATGCAAAAATAGCTTTTCAAGGTCATGGTGACCTTTGGAAAGGAAGAATTTGTTTTCCTCTTTCTGGGCCCCGACCTGCTGATGCAAGCTTTCCTGCAGGTGGCAGGGAACTTACTCAGGGGCTCGGATGAGGAAGATTAATGGAAATTTGGTATTATGTAATTTTTGTGATATTTTTTTGATAAAAATAAATATAAGAACAGTGATTTCGAAGGGTTATCGGTTGGTGGGCGCCAGTGCCCCTCTCATCCTCATTATAAATGTAATCATTTCACCTCATCCTTGTTGTGTCTAGCCTGCATGCTACTCTGTATTAAGCCCTTGTGGTCAATTTAATGAATAAAGGTAGCTTGCTTACAAACCATATGGTTCCAGGTTCAGTCCCACTGCGTGGCACCTTGGGCAAGTGTCTTCTACTATTGCCTCAGGCCAACCAAAGCCTTGTGAGTGGATTTGGTAGACAGAAACTAAAAGAATCCCATCGTATATATGTATATATATATATGTGTGTGTGTCTGTGTTTGTCCCCCCAACATTGCTTGACAACTGATGCTGGTATGTTTACGTCCCTGTAACTTAACAGTTTGGCAAAGAGACTAATTGAATAAGTACTAGGCTTACAAAGAATAAGTCCTGGGGTCAGTTTGATTGACTAAAGGCAGTGCTCCAGAATGGCTGCAGTCAATTTACTGAAACAAATAAAAGATAAAAGAAAAAAAAAAGAAAAGAATCAACAAATTGCCAAGTTAAAATCATGGTTTAGTAACAGATTTTTCATATGATCAGTTGAGTTATGGACCAGTCAGAATCAAGACATCGCTTGATATGTCTTTCTAGAAGCTACTGGAACATCCCTTTACAGAGCTGATGAATAGGCACATTGTTAGCACCAGATTGGTAGAGTATCGAATACAACCAAGCAGGATACATCTCCAGTCTTGCCAGGCATACTGCACAGAGATTGACCAATTCAGTTTCACATATCTCACCTCTTGCTTCAGTTTGTGGGTGATTTGCTGCTTTTAACAGTGGTTCTAATGACTTCTTACTCAACCTAGTAGTCAGCAACTACAGATTTGCAGCCATGAACCCAGCGTGGTACATTTTCTCCTGTCATGATAGCTTATTTACAGAGCCAACTTGACCAACTATTTTATAATTACAGAATTGTACTATCCAGTGTGTAAACGTTATTACATTTCTAGTTCATGAACAACATGGAAAATATTTGTGCAGTGAATAAAATTCTGTTAATTGTTCATAAATGTACATTCATTATATGCAGCTTGAACCCAACTCAACCACCAGCATCTCACATCTTTCATTCTATACCCATCATGATATCGGTAACCACACCTCAAGACACATTCTCTCTTCTGAAATTCCATCCCTGCTCATGTTTTCTCCACAAATGTTGACTTATAATGGTTCAAGAGAAACATTTATGGATTGCAGCTAGACCCCAGCTGAAATTTGAACTATAGCTCTCAGATTTATCCAGGCTAGAACCACAAACTGGCATAATTTCCATCAAAGGAAAAGTGTTAGCATAAAAGGTATTAACACTTGTACAAACATGGCTCAACCAGTCGGCACTGGCTGACAAATTTTGGCTGAGGTGCCAATCTTCAAGAGAAGTTTGGCCAGAGATTCTTGAAAAATGGTTAACATCCTTAAAAAGACTGATAACCAGAAAGTCACGAAGCTGCCTAAGGGAATCTATGTTGCTTGTCTCATTGAGTGGTTCTCCCTGCCTCTCTTTCACTTTTAAGTAATATACTTATGCTGTAGTTGACAAAATCACTTGTGTGGTGAACTGGCAGAATTGTTACTGCATCAGACAAACTGCTTAGTGGCATGTCTTCTTGCTCTTTATATTCTGAATTTAAATTCTGCTAAGGTTGACTTTGACTTTTATTCTTTTGGGATCAGTTTAATAAATACCTATGGAACACTAGGGTCAATGTAATCAACTAACCCTCTTCCCTCAAAATTGCTGGCCTTGTGCCAAAATTAGAAAGAAATTATAAGCAGTGACTAATTCCCTTGCACTACTTCCATATTATCTAGCAAGATTTCTAACGGTTATGTTCATTGAACATTAATCCTTTCATTTATTGAATGTACAGATGTAAATATACTAATGTAGGCTAAAGAAAATATGTGGAAACTCAAACTTTAGCAATATCATTATCTACTCAAGGCAACCTTCCTAAATTGTAAACAAGAAGAACGTATAACTAACTACCACCCTTAAGGATCAACATCACCAGTGTAGGATGACCTGTGAAGGCCATGAACACTGCTGCTGCCTCCATACCCAGCCAGTCAAAATGAACATATAACTTTCCCCATCACCACAAAACATGTAGCTCCACATGTAGTGATCATCATGCTAATAGTACCTTTCATCAGGAATGGGACGACTGGCAATATGTGGTTTTTGAGAAGATCCACATAACTCAGCAAAACTGAGTTCAAGAAGAGCTGTGTGTGTGTGAGTATTTCACCCCACTACCGTCTTTCATCTCTCTAACTGTAGATCTTCCTTGATACCACTAATTTTTCTTACTACCCAGAACCATTTCAATTATTACCATCCTTCATCCATTAAAAATCTGAATTGTTATCATTTGAATGTCTTATGCATAGAATGTAAACCACTGGTAGTGACATTGAAAAATTATGTTACCTCTAAGGGGACTGTCATTTTTCTCAACTTTCTCCTCTTCATCAATATCTTCCTATCTATCACCACTAATCCTGCAGCCACATACAGGTGATTCATTCCTTTCACTACACAATATTTAACCCTTCTGTTACTATATTTATATTGAAATGCACTGCTTTTGTTTCAAGTAATTTAAAAAATAACGAAGTATTTATTAACATT
>JAOPJW010003905.1:130647065-130657315 GCA_027122535.1 Octopus maya
AGATAGATAGATAGATAGATAGATAGATAGATAGATAGATAGATAGATAGATAGATAGATAGATAGATAGATAGGGAAAGAGTGAGAGGGAGATGGAGAGAGTGAGAGAGAGAGACCGATACTGACAGAAAAATACAGAGACACAAAGATATACCTATATGCAAACGTACATCAATATATAGATCTGTGTGTACTGTGTGTGTGTGTGTGTGTGTGTGCGTGTGTGTGTGTGTGGGTGGGTGTGTGCTGTGTGCGTGTGAGTATAGGAGTGTCTGTTTATATGTGAAAACGCAGTAAAGTTCAATGGATAAAACTTCACATTGCAACCAACAAATCTTGCGTTCTTTTCCAATGTCCATACCTATAGCCTCGTGTCGACGCATACCTCTTGTGTGAATGGGTACATAAGATCGCTATGAAAGCTCACTGGTTGGTTTGTATTCGTAGTATGTAAGTACGTACACGTATATAAAACATAAAATATGAGAGAAAGAAAATGGAATTCATGAGTCTATTATTCACTACGATCGTCTCGACCCAACGTGCACCGGTATCTCGCGATTGAGATGGTGTACAAACAGTTGTGGTGTATCATAGGAGCAAGCATCTTCCTCACAAGGTACTGGTGCATGGTGGGTCAAAATGATTATAGTGAATAATAATGAATCTCCTGAATTCCATTTTCTTTTCCTCATATTTTATAAAATGTGTACATGAAAGAATTACTTCAGGAAGTAAATCATCCATACTGTTGATGATATCAGATAGTTCAATACAGTGAATGGGTTTTAAATGGCATACAACAAGTTGTATACCCAAATTTAAGATTACTTTATATAGTCAATTCAAATAAAAAACAAAACAAAAAAATGTACATGAGGACATGCACAAGAAATATATTAGCTTGACGCTTGGTGAAAGGAGAGAATTTTATGTTTCAAACATAGCTCTTTGTTGGAAAGTAGAAAAAGGGAAAAGTCTGAAGATGGAGAAGACACCTCATCACTATTTCATCTCTCTTTCCAGCTCTCCCCACTTGCTCCCACTGCTCTCTTCTAAAATGTTTGTAGTCATACACCTTTACAATAAAAAATACCTATCCTGCATTGGCATCTTCTTTCATATTTACCCCTCATTTTCTAGTATAAAACTTCCTCCTTGAGGTTGAGTCTTGCAAGCTGCACAAAGACCTCACTAGTTATGGTGGCATGAAAAAAAGATGCCTTCCAGTATATTCTCTAGAGTGGTTGGTATTATAAAGGCCATCTAGCAATAGAAACCATGTCAAAAGCAAACACTAGAGGAGGATGCAATCGTCAGACACATCACTCTGTTAAACTCTTCATGCTCCATACTGGCTTGGGACATGGATGTCAAATGATTCATGCAGGCATGGAGAAGCGGACATTATATATGATTTTATATATGCATGATACTCACACACATACATTATATATATATATACTTTCACACACATATTTGTACCCTTTCACTGATTTCAGTCATTTAACTATGGCCATGCTGGGGTTAACTAATCAAATTGACATAGTACTTATTGTTTGCCTATTTTTCTTCAATTGCCTAGTTACAGAGATGTGAACAAATACTGGTTGTCAAGCCATGACACAAAGGCAAACTACACACATACACATATTGGTAACGAATTGAAAGAACAAGTACTGAAATGCTTAAAACGAGTTGTTTCAATGGGATTTTTTGTTACTTCTCTGGTACCAAAGATTTCCTGCTGACAGAAGTCAAAATATCACAAACAAGATTCAAAATGAACAACACTCTGCTGTTCAAAATGACGATATTGTGAAACGTTAATATCATTGATGTAGTGAATATAGGTATCAATGAAGGGAGATAATCAATCATGAATTATCGTGTTAGTTAATTCCCTTGTATAATCCGCGGGCTAAAGACAGTTAAGTTGGCTTAACTGTCAAAAAAAGTAATTGCTATGAAAAAGGATAAAATAAAATAAAAAAATGAAAAAAATAATGAAAATAATGAAAGTGGGAACAGTGTAAGATAAGACATAAATAGAACGAAATGAAAGTTAGAATAAATGTTATAAGATCTATGTAGTTTAAAATATGTCTGTGGTTTGATATAATGATTCTTGTATTGTCTATCCAACATGAAGTTAAATCATGTAACTTTTGTCATCAGAAACATATTAGAAACTGTCCTGTGACGTAGAAGTAGATGCATACCCTCAGTTACTTATGTCTTGAACCTATTGCTTGACTGGGCATCAACACATATTGCAGCTGACTTGATAGTAACTCACAAGATTATCCAGGGCAATGCCTTTTCCATTCAGTCTGCTGAGACCATAAGGTAGTCTGAATTACAGGAAATTATTCATTCCACTCCTTAATGTAAAGTTACTCTATATAAATTGCTTTGTTAAGTTCTCTTTTCACAAACAACTCTGGCCACCTTTTTGAATTCAATATCTCTATCACTCATAGGTCTACTGATGAGATAAAAACAGCACAAGCCCTGTGGATTTGGATTGGTAAAATAGAATACTAATTCAGAGCAGTGGATTAGTGGGGCCATAAGATCGTCAAACTTGATGCCTTTTGGTATTTGCTCAGACCCTTTGCATTCCAAGTTCAAACTCCACCATAGCCTATGTGGCTTAAAGACCCAGCCTGTCCCCTGGTTTAACATCACCACTTGGTTTCTTGGTGATTAGAAGCCTTATGTAGGGTCATGCACGAGCACTGCCCTAACTAAAAGATATTATGAAGGTGGGAGGGCCATGGGACAGTATGGTATTGTGTTTCTGTACCAGTGTATAAAATATAGTTATGGACTATAAACAGGTTTGTAGCATCTGCCATGTTAGTCTGTTATTAGGTGTTTGATGTGGAAGCCATAATGAACTATTTGCAATAACATTATTTATGAAGAGCAAGGTTCTCCCAAGGATATTCTGTGAAATGTTTATAGATTTCTTGTAATAGGGTGAGGGTTTTTGTGTGACTCCATAACTATCTTGTACCTGATTCTTTTTATAAACCATTCTTTTCTTGTCTCCTCTCTGGAGGGGTGTCATTGCAAAGGTGATTGTTAAGGGCATTAGTAAATTTTTTATACACGTACTTCCCACCACAGTATGTATGATCATATATATTTAGTGTGTTCAGACTAAATTGGATGATTTTTTTTTTACATTTCCTTTTTTCAGGGATTACTTGATGTATTGGGGAATAGTCAGTGGTGTTGGTGAGCATGAGCATTACTGACATGGTGGACAGGAAACTACCTGTTTATAGGAAAGGAGTTACCTGTAGGATGATGATTTGTGCTGGGTATCAATATGCCAACATCATGACTGCTGCACAATGCTCTGCAAACACTGTAGAGGCTGCAATGGAAACTACAAAGCTGTGGCTAGCAGGAAGGGACACATTAAGCATTCTGACTGCGTGTCCTTGAATTCGGCCTCAGGCTCAATTCAGACAGTTATATGAAACTACTGGAGAGGATTACTGCTATAAGGCCATATATATGTGTCAGCAGGATTCAGTGCCTTACAATACTTCTGGAAAGAGCTAGAAATGGTTGTTGGAGAATTTCTGGTCTCTTAATTTCCCCAATTGCAATCCCATGGATTACAATTATGCATGAGGTGGAGAGTTGAGAAAGACACCAACTGCTTTGCCTCCAATATCAAGGCCAAAATCGAGGTGCTTGGGGATCTTCCCAGAGACAGGAGACAGTGAGGGACACGTGCCAGGTTCCAGAGCCATCCTAAGACTGTGGGCAAAGCTGAAGATGATTACTTTGAGTAAACTGTTATTTCCCAGCCAAAATCTGTTTGATGTCTTTTTTTTAAATATTTCAAAGTAGTTTCCTTTTGGATGGGATATTGTGTTCCCCCCCACTTTCATGCTGTCAAATCTAAGCCAAACTCCCTGTACATAACAGGTGCAGACATGGCTGTGTGGTTAAGAACCTTGCTTCTCAACCATGTGGTATTGGGTTCAGTTCCACTGCATGGCACACTGGACAGCAGCCCTGGCCCAACCAAAGTCCTGTGAGTGGATTTGGTAAACATTGTGTTTATGTGTGTATTCACAGTTGTCTACTCTTGTCTTAACACCACATGAGGGTTGTAAATGAGCATTATCCTCATACAAGCTTCCAGTCTTTCATAGAAACATTTCTGGCCATGGGAAATATCACTTTACTTGGAAACAAGTGTGGCATCCAGTTGTAAAAAAAATCTGCCTCAACAAATCTGACCTATGGAAGCCGGGAAAAGTGAATGTTAAATAATGATGATATATACATGTTTTTATGTATCTGGTGTACACTCCATATTAATTTAGTGGGTGCTAAGTGGAAAATTTTACCTGCTAGTGTCTCTTAGAGTGTAGGGGGTAGTGAATAGGTCTGGTGTATTTTGGGGATTTGCTTTAATTGTTGCACTGTAATGCATTGACACTGGGAGGAGGATGTAGATTTTGTGTGCTTGCAATAAGGGTGAATATATGATTGTTGTGGAAAGTATTTATGTAGGTTGGGGGTGGGAAGTTAGCTAGATTCAATTTATTTCTGATAGGAATGTGTTTTTAAGGTTTGTAGTTTGAAGTATTTTTCATGTGTTCAAATGTTCACCAGTACGATCTGTTAACTTTTCTATGACAAAGATTACATATATACTTCAAGCATTATATTAATTTCTTTTGGCAATAATACTCCAGTTTATAATAAACACTTCACAGTCAGTCAGGTTTCATACCAATTGAGAAAGTGAAACTATATTGCACTTGCTTCTGTTTCTAGATGAAGCTGTATTTTGTAGTAATCTTTCTTCAAAGGTATTGTCTGTTGATCCAATGTCAGGGTCTCATATGCTATGTACATCAAGAATGTTGGCTCTGCAAACCAGCTCCTTCTTGAAATATTTGCTGTTTAGTTCTGAAGTTATATAATCATTTCACTGATAAGCCATTGATCAGCCAGAGATATAGAAGATAAATGTCCAACTTGCATAAAGTGTCAGTCAGTGAGAATGAAGCTAAAAATATGTAGTCACATAGCATATTTCTAAACTGCACAGCCATACCTGCACCCACCCTCTATTCATATATGACTATGAAACTTTGTCAAAGCAGATTTTGCTACAGTGGGATGCTTTACATTAGGTATATGTATGCCATCATCATCATTTAATGTTTTCCATGTTGGCATGGGTTGGACATACATACACATAAACAAATACACACATACATATATAAATACACACACACACACGTTTAACCCATATTAATTGTATGAAAAACTAAGTCGTAATCATTCTTTGATGATTTAGTTGTGCATACAATTGAAGATATGTAAATTCTCACGGATTATATTTCTGTATCTTACAAGGCATTTGGACTCAGCATTAGCATGGACAACAAGACCACTGTAATGTTCCAACTTGTACCAGAAAACCTACATGTGAAACCATTTATCTTAGTTGAAAAAAAGAAATACTACTGAAAGTGGTAAACAAGTTTGTCTACCTGGGTAGTATACTCAGCTTTCTTGGCTCCTTTGATGCTGAAATATCTTGAAGGTTTCAGAAGGCAACTGATTCCTTCAGGGCTTGAGTTTTGTGTCTGGTCCCAACATGGCATTATAAGGCAAACAAAAGTTACTGTGCACCATGTGTGTACTGATGTCATTCCTTTACTAATGTGAGACAGGGATCCTTTAAGGACATTTGAACTCTTCCATCAAAGATGTCTTAGACACATACTGAATGTTGGCTGGTCTTTGTGGACTCTACACACACACACATACATACATACAAATCAGCTGCTACAATTGTGCCTTTGCAGAAATGTGGAATGACAAATTCCTTACTTGGAAAACAAGGTATGGTTGAGCAGCAGGAAGTACATCAAGCAATAAAACAATGCCTCAGTAATAAATATATTTGTGCAACCTACATTAACATAGAGAAAAGAACACACAGGAGTGGCTTATTGGTACAAGCAAGGTTGTGTAGTTAAGTTTGCTTCTCAACCACATGGTTTCAGGTTCAGGCCCATAGCATAGTGCCTTCAGCAAGTGACTTTTATGGTAGTCCAGTGACAACCAAAGCATTGTGAGAGGTTCTGCTTGATAGAACCTGAACAAAACCTGTGATGTATATTTGTGAGTGTGTATATGTTGGTATCTCCTTATCTTGGCAATGTGTGATAAACATGAGTGTCACTGCCATATAGGCAATGTCATTCATTTCCAATATTCTACAATAATAATATCTGACCATAGGGAAATATTATCTTGCTTGGAAATAGGAAAAGCATCTTGACATAGAAAATCTGCCTCAATAAACTTTGGTCTACCCACGAAGCATGGAAAAGTGGATGTTAAAATTACCATGACATCATAGTTACATCTCCCTTACATTCTGAGTTTAAATCTCAGCTGGGTTGAATTTGCCATTAATGTTTACTGAGGTCAATGAAATTTAATACCAATCAAATAGTGAGGTCAATATAATTGATTCGTCTTGAAGGTAAATAGTTCAGATTACTAGCCACAGTCCAATGATGGGAATCAATAAAAACGATATTGCATACACATATAATTGTATTAAACATATATACTGTATGTGTGTGTGTATTTTCTGGTTATATAGAATGTGTTAACATATAGGAAAACACATACATGCACACATATAATAAACAGGCTGATGTTTGAGTATATATTGCTGATGTATGTGAAATTTTCCACAGAAGCTGATCAATGTTACATAAAAGTACACAGACAATACAATGTCTCCTCCTCCTCCTCATGTAATGCAGGCATGTCTTGTTTCTTTGCAGCTGTTGCTTAGTCAATATTTTCTCAAGAAACCTCACATATATTAGCACATTGCTAATATATACCCCACTGGCACAATATATACACATGTGCATGCACGCACACACACACCTACTTTTGCAAATAATGTTATTTTTATTAGGTAGGCTGGCACCAGTGTGTTGTTGGTAGAATCTGTGGGAATCAAAATGCCTGTCATATTTTGATTCTCTGTCAGAACTGTTTTGCAGTCGATTCGAATTCTAATGCAGTTGATTTTACCATTTACCATCTGTCTGCAAGTTGATTAAATAAGTACCAATTAAATACCTGCTCAGAAAGTATAGTAAACAGGAGCGGGAGCTATAACCATTACTGGCAAAAAGATTATTTCCCTCAGGGGAAAGGGCACTTTGTATGATGTCTGTATTAGAACTGAATATAGAAGGTGTGCACAGATTAAAAATACACGAAGCTAGCAAATCAGAGAAAAAATTATTACATTTAAAATATAACAGTAGACATTCAAATATAATAGAAAAAAAAAAAAAACAAACAAGCCCCACAAAAATCTTTCATTCAATAAATGTTGGTGTGATTTTATTGTGACAAATTGTACATTTATATGAGGAGCAGTGAATACAATAATTGACAAAAATGTTCCCCCTACCCCACCAAATGCTGGGTTGAAATTTTGTTTACAACACCAAGCTTAGATTGCAGAAACTATTTACACATTTATGTGAGGGAAGTGAAAGAGGAAGAGGACTAATAAATGTTGCCACTGCAAAAATTAGTAGAAAACACACAACAATGATTTGTCATGTTCTTTGTAAAACAACAACAAAATGGAGATTTTTTAAAATTATAATTATCATAGAACATGTTTAACCCCTTTGATACGAACCTGCCTGAGACTGTCCCTGGTTCTATGGCATAAATTCTTCATTTTAAAGTGATCTAAACTAAACCTTCCACCAAAATTCCATTTTAATTCATGTTCCAAACACCAGCTTAATAACAATAAAGATATATCAGTAAATTCTTCATTATTTTCAAAATAAATTGGCAACAAAGGCAGCATATTTCAAGAGAAATATGATAACAAAAGGGTTAACTGTGTAGAAGTATGTGACAAGTAGATAACATAACTAGCAAAAAGTTACAACACAACAGTGGCAGAGCATTCTTCCTTCCCCTTTCCAAGTCAGTTAATGTGATTTTGGCTCTAATATTTTAACTCCAGTTTTCAGTGTTATATAATTTAAGTGAAATCTTATTTACAACCAATTTCTTTCTTATATACGTTTTTTTTCCAACCTGTGATGACAAAAGGATAATGATACTAGTCTAAAGTAGTAACAGTCACTTCCCTTAAACATGAATAAACCTAAATACAGCTCAGGTGAGAAATTCTATAAAACAGTTTTGTCAGGATGATGTTAGAGGGTTCTCTCTGATTCACAAATAAATACGAAAAGACAGGTCAGCAAATTTCCTCAATCTGAACCATTATCTATGGAGTGGCCAAAAATGATACTTTTTGATGGAATTAACACTTAATAATAATAATAATGATAATAATAATAGTGAAAGATTTTTGAATTGAGACTCCAGTTGTCAACCTGCAGAAAACTGCAAGAATCTTAAGAAAGAATCTTGAGATCTGAGGAGACGTGTTGTCACCAAACCTCAAAACAACATTTCTGCTAACTAATATAGAATGTAATAGTTATCAAAATAATAATTTTAATCCTTGAAATCCTGATAAAATGTCATAAAGAGAACAAGACTGTGCTAAATTTTGAGTTATTGGGGGTATGTTTAACATTCTCTATATAATTCTAGGAGACATAATAAAGGGGTGTTTGCCTATTACATTCTAGTCAACTCCATAAGAAACACTTCCAGACATTGAATAGCTCCAGCATGGCCACAGTCAACTGTAGTCGAAACCAGTCAAAGAGTATAACTATGTTTGAGCAGAGCCAACATTTTTAAATGTGTAAAAGTATGTGACAAGTAGAGAATATAACTAGAAACTAGAAAGAAGTAACAACACAGCAATGGCATAGTGTTCTTCCTTCTTTCTAAGGTAAAGATCCCCTTCAGTCATGAATGACCATGGGATTGCACCTAGAAAGTCACCCTCTGATGCACAAGTCCAGGCAAGGTTGTTTGTGAAAGACCAACAGTTGCCCAATGAATACCTGCCTTCCATCTCTACACCACTGATGTTATCCAAGGGAAAAGCAAATGCCAATACAGCTTGGCACCAGTGACGTTGCAACTCATTTCTACAACTGAGTGAATTGGAGCAACATAAAAATAAAGTATCTTGCTCAAGAAGACAACACACAGTTTGGTCTGGGAATCGAACTCCCTACCTCATGATTATGAGACTGACACTCTAACCACTGAGCCATGCACCTTCAATTTAAAAATCATAAAAAAAAAACTAAGTAAATCTGTTTGGATTATTAAATACACAGACATTATTATCCAATATACTTCAACAAACTCATTAACAAAAGTTTCATTTAGCTGCCATCCCTCACTGAAGTTTGATATTAAAAGTTTAAATTAGGAACAATTATAACAATTATTAATGATAAGAGCGAAGAGATAGTGTGTTTATCATGTATGAAAAGGTAGGGTTGCAGGTGACCTTAAATTTTTATTTAGATATTCTTGAGGCATAGAACTCATAAGGCCAGTTACCTAGTTTCCATGGCATATATCAGTGACTGAAATTATAACATTACCCACCGAATGGGACAGTTGCAGAATTTAAGGCCAGCAATTTCTGAGGGGAGGGGACAAATCAATGCCATCAATCCCAGTACTTGACTGGTACTTCATTTTACTGTCCCCAAACCGATAAAAAGCAAAGATGGCCTCAGGAGGAATTGAACTCAGAATGAATGTAAAGAGCTTGAAGAAATGCTACTAAGCATTTTTGTCCAACATGCTAATGATTCTGCCAGGTTCACTACCTAGTAGTAGTAATGATAATCCTTTTCTACTATAGGCACAAGGCCTGAAATTTGGGGGATGGGTATTATCGATTACATCAACCCCAGTGTTTCACTGGTACTTAATCTATCGCCCCCGAAAAGATGAAAGGCAAAGTCGACCTTGGCAGTATTCGAACTCAGAATGTTGCAACAAATGAAAATATATACCCTTAAGCATTTCGCCCAGCTTGCTAACAATTCTGCCAGTTCGTCACCTAGTAATAATAATAATAATTATTATTATTATTATTTCAAGTTTTTGGCACATGGGCAGCAGCTTGGTTGGAGGTGGGGATGAGCCAATTACATGAACTCCAGTGTTCAACTGGTACTTATTTTTATCAACCCCGAAAGGATGAAAGGCAAAGTCGACCATGGCAGTATTTGAACTCAGAACATAGCGAC
>JAOPJW010003905.1:130707505-130717908 GCA_027122535.1 Octopus maya
GGTGTGAGAGACCAGATCTGGCCAGTTCTAACATAAAACAGGCAGAATACTTTTGGCCGGATATGGCCGGTTTAAATACTAAAGGGTTAAACAAGGCTGAGATCTTTTCAATAACAAAGGGGAGAAAATCCTGATTCTTTTGAAAGGGTTCCCAAATTTAATTATCTCCAAGTCTTATCTTTTGAAGGTTTTAGCATAGAAACAAACAGATGACAGCAAAATAAACACACACACACTTTCCTTTTTGTCTCAATGAATTTTGTTGTCACCTTACCTTGCTATCATCTCTGCCTCAAGAAGCTTATCTGCATTCTGCACATCTCTGTCTTTTGATTTTAGAGTTTCTTCATAGTCATTCCTGAAATTAAAACAAAATATAATTATAAACTAAATAGAAAAAAAGTCAACTAAGTTGGTTCAATACAATGAATGGTATTAGTTATTTCTTTCAGATGACAGAAAAGAAGGAAGGAAAGAGAGAAAGAGAGAGAGAGAGAGAGAGATGCACACAGAAAAAGAGAGGCTACAAATTTCCATACTCCACAAAAATACTGGAACTCCTGTGT
Organism: Octopus maya; assembly: GCA_027122535.1. Lineage (NCBI taxonomy): Eukaryota > Metazoa > Mollusca > Cephalopoda > Octopoda > Octopodidae > Octopus > Octopus maya. Next base: position 130,708,072 of record JAOPJW010003905.1, read on the forward strand.
GACTAACTAATGGACATTACATAAATTTATATGTAGATATATAGCCGAGTCAGTCTGTTAAATACATTTATCATTAATAATCGGTAGAACTTACATATATGTACATAGATAGATGGATGGATGGACACACACACAAAAGTCTGGTGCTTCGATAACACATATAGGAATGGCGTTTTTTTACTTTTTCAAATATACCCAGACTTAAAATGATCTAATATAACGATATCATTCATCTGGCATGTGTTGAAATATGCCAAAACAATTTAATTCCTCACAAAAATATATTACTTTACATATAATTTATGTGTTAATTCTATTTACTGAAACTTGCTTAAAAGCATATTTTGATTTAAAGTAGTATCTCCTTGTTGACACAATTGTCAGTAATCATACTGTTTCCATTTCTTTCAGCTAATATTTTTACATTGGCCTTCTTTTGAACTCTAGATAATGCAATATACAGCTGACCATGTGAGAAGAATTGTATCGGAAGATATATTCCTATTTGTTCAAAAGTCTGTCCCTGTGCCTTGTTGCATGTCAAAGCAAAAGCTGGCTTGACAGGAAATTGTTTATGTGTAAATGTGAATGGAAATTCCATTTCTTGAGATATATGTGGTATTCTTGGGATTAGGCAGAGTTGATCCTGCATAAGGACCAGAAGCAACCTCAGAATCAGTAACCTGATCATGTAAACTGATAATGATGTAGTGTGTGCCATTGCAATGTCCATTAGTAGCATCTAAATTTCTCAGAAGCATTATGCAGCATTTTTTCTTCCATTTGAACATGTGTGGTGGAGACCCTGATGGTGTAAGTTTGTTGATGAATTCAATTGGGTACAAAGTTTCATTATCAACTGTATCTGAGCTTCTGTATATTTTTAGCTCACCAAGGATCTTGGTCAATGGGAAATCATTCACAAATTGTGCTGCTTCATTTGTTGGAGTAACAATGGTTCTATTTGCAAGCCACACAGGGTTTGTGAAGTTATTTTTGAGGTCAGCATATAAAAATCACATATATCTGAAAAAGTACCACTTTTAAGTCTTAAATTGGTTGTCAACTCTACTACTTTCACATGATCCCAAAGAAAAGATCTCTTTAGTGTTGCATCAACAATTTGGGATCTGACATCATTATTTTGAAGTAGAATATTCTCCTCTTGAGATACCCAAACCAGTCAGTCATGTGTAGTGGAAACAGAATCATGTCTACATCTCCATGCATATTCAGACACCTGTTTCTGTTGCTTTGCCCTGGTTTCATCTGATTCAGTTGCCCGTCTTTCTCTCTGCTGTTGTGCCTTTGCTGCTCATATTTTTTTGGATGCCCCACGTTGAATTGCAAAATTCAAATGTGATATTTGTGTAATAACAAAATCAAACTTGGTGTGTTTGTGTTTATATTAGAGAGACATTGTGAGTGTGTTTGTGTGTGAGAGAGAGAGGGGAGAAAGAACATTGCAAACTTTGAATGAAAATAAACATGAAATGAAAAAAATCGTATAAGTGAAAACTCATAAACTCTTGTTTAGAGTGCTAGGATTATAGTGTTCCAAGCAGCCATACCAACAAAATCACTTCTTCATAAAAAGAAGAAAAGAAAAAAATTATACTTGTATATAAAAGAATTTTCATTTTATCAAAAATATTCATTTAACAAACTCCAGAAACTGATGATATTCTTGAAATTGTGCCTTGTATGAAAGTTATCATTAAATTATCATTAATAGAAATAGGTGATCAAGAATGAGAGACTCTTACAAATAAAAACATAAAGTGTTGCCTGCAATGAATTAATATTGTTTATTATTAAACTTTAAAATCTACTCTGCAGTGAATGCAATGAATATTTAAATTCATGAAGAATTGGACACAGTGTATGTAATGAATATTTAAATTTGTGAGAATTTGGAGTTAAAAAAAATTCAGTAAACTTCAGAAATCGAAATCATAGGAAATTTCTTAGAACATGAATTTATAAAAATATTCCCAGATGGTTAAGCTTTTAATATTGCTTTCTCCATTATAGTATAGTTGCACTATCATACATAACAATGTTTGCTTGTTTAACACTCATTTTTCTATGTTAGCATTGGTTATTTGAGGAATTATTCAAAGCAGGATTCTACAACTAGATGTTCTTGTGACCGAACCTTACTTTTTGAGTAAAAGTTTTTTTTTTTCACAGGTCTTTGAAAGAACAGAGAGCAACTAGTCATAATGTCAACAAAGAGTGTCAACAATCATCACTGTTCTACTCAAGTGGTGACAAGTTTAAAACATCAACATTCACACAAACACACATGGATGATGATGATGGGCTTGCTGCAGCTTCTACCTACCAGTTAACAAATTCATTCACAAGCCGTTGGCTGGTCTCAGGCTATACTAGAAGACATCTACTTTAAAGTACCAGGCATTAGGAATGAACCTGAAACACCACAGTTACAGAAGAAACTGCTAAACTACACAGCTATGCCTGTGTTTATTACAGCTGTGTACATTACAACATTGCTTACTCATAAAAAAAGAATTAAATAGACTAGTCCAGGGGAAGATAACTAAGAACTATGAAGGCAAATAGTTAAAAATTAAAGAGAAACAAATACCTTAATGTAGTCCAGTCAGATTCTTTTTGTTCATATTGTTTAATAATACCCTCGTAGTCAATGACTTGGAGTTCCAGTTCTTTACACACAGATTTCAGGTTGTCTGCAGCCTGTCAACAACGCAAATATACAAATAGGTTATAGGTGTCTTGATAGGTCACTAAATAATACATGTAATAATTTGTTGTACTTTTATTCAATATTATTCAATATAGTGGAAGCAGCACAAAAGTATACACACCCTTCTTTCCATATCACACTGATGCTGAAGGTCTTGAATTTCATGTAGCAAAGATTGCCGTTCCATATTTATAGAATGCTTCTCTTTCTCGGAATGCTTGTATTTGTCCTCATATTCCTGTAAAATGCATTGAATATAATATCACCAACATAATACACTGGGGTAGATTTTTGTGGCCAGATGTCCCTTCCTATTACCGATCTTCACCTGTTCCTAAACAAGGTAGTATTTTGCCCATGACTGCACATAATTTCATGCAAAATTGGAAACAAACGGTACTTGTAAGGAGTTGCTTGGTTACAACTAACATGAAATGTGAAGACAAGGAAACCACAAACACAACACCCTCAAACACATATTTCACTATTTTCCTATATAATAGAGGTGACAATCATCTAGGTATGTGGTTGGCTGTGAGTAGACACCATTGACAAAGTTGAATGAAGCCAAAATGCATTTGACATTCTCACTAGCTACTACTGGAACAATTTTCATGTCCTCCTAATATATGTTTTTGAAAAAAATATGTCCATAAGAGATATTATCTCTGGATAAATACCACAGTAAATTTGCCTTTCAAGGAAGTATTTACATGAAGTGTGATACATAGATGGCGATTTAAACTGAAAACTGCTTCTATTGCAAATAATGGATTATTATCATTGTTAGCATTATGAACAGTTTTTCTTTGGTAGTTTCATGTGAATTTGTGGCACCACCATGTTTCTTATTTTTGTGGAGATTAGAGTGCAGACTCCTCCTGGTGGTGTACTGCACTAGTTTGTTCTGTTAGGGCTTTAATTTGTGTCTTGTTATGTTTATTGTGTGGTGTGTGTAATGTGAATTGTATTATTTTATTTTATTGAGCGTTAATCTTGTTCAGTATATGTTGTGCAAGTTGTATTGCTTTTGATTATTAGATGCTTGTTGTGTAGGGTGTGTGTTGTGTGTGAAGAGTTATTCTATTCAATTGATAGTGCCTTGTGCAAGATGTAGACTGTTCCTAGAAGAGCTATTTTGGGGGCAGTATATAGTTTTCTGAGCTCTGGCATGGTGTCTATGTTTGTTTTGAGATTTTTTTAACCATGCCTAATGCTCCACTATACTAATGGTACTGTTTTCACTCTCATACCTCAAGAACGAAAGGTAAAGCTGCCCTCAGTGACGTCTGAATACAATATAAAGTCAGAAGTGTTGCTAAGCATTCTGTCTGGTGTCGTAAAGATCTTGTCAGCTTGCTGCCATTAAGTTGTTTCAAATTTAGGTACTAGCCAGCAATTTCATAAGGAGGGACTACTCAATTACACTGACCTCAGTACTCAACTGGAGAAGGGGCTAGTTGATTATGTTACCCCCAGTACTTGACTAGTACTTATTTTATCAATCCTGAAAAGATGACAGGCAAAGTTGACTTCAATGACATTTGAACTTAGAATGAAAAGAGTTGGAAGAAATACTGAAAGCATTTTGTCCAGTGTGGGGAAAGATGCTGCCAGCTCACTGCTTTATTAATACTAGTAATGGTTTCACATTTTGATGCAAGGCCAGCAATTCTAAGTGAAGGGTGTTAGTTGATACTACTGACCACAGCGGTTGACTGGTTCTTTATTTTATCAATCCTGGATGGGTGAAAGACAAAGTTGACCTCAGCAGAATTTAAACTCTGAACATAAAGAGACGGAGGAAGTGCTGGTAAGCATTTCGTCCAATGCACTAGTGGTTCTGCCAGTTTGTTGCCTTAATAACAGTTTTTTCTAACATTGGCACAAGATCAGCAATTTTGAGAGGCGAGTGCAAGTTAATTACATTGACCCCAGTACTTGATTGGTACTCTATTTTATCAACCCTGAAAGATTGTAAAGCAAAGTCAACTTCAGTGACATTTGAACTCAGAATGCTAAAGTGCTGGAAGAAATGCTGCAGAGCATTTTGTCAGATATTCTAATGATTTTGCTAGCTTGGTGCTTCATAATAATTTTTTTCTTTCTACTATAGGCACAAAGCTTAAAATTTGAGGGGAGGGAGCTCATCGCTTTCATTAACCCTAGTACTCTAACTGGTACTTCTCACTGCCTTAGTAATAATAATAATACACAAAACATTATAGCAATGATTTCTAGCAATCAGTTCCCAGAGAATGTTTTAATTATATACATCTATTATGATAAGGAATCCTTAACTTACTCTGTATATTCGGACAGCCTTTTCTTCTTTGGATCTATATAATTTCACTTCATTTACCAAGTGTGTGTTGGTTGTTTGAAGGCTCTGAAAGGAATTAAAAATGGAAAATAAAATAAAAAAAGAAGCATCATCTGTGTAATACATGTTAGTACAAGTAGATTCTTTTCACTTATTTTTTACTTGTTTTTATCATTTGAGTACGGCCATGCTGGGGCACAACCTTGAAAGGTTTAGTCAATACAATAAATCTTGGTACTTGCATATTTTTTTTAAAGTTTGGAGCTTATTTGATTAGTGACCTTTTGCCACACCTCTAAGTTGGGCAAAAAGAGACCGATAGAATAAATTCCAGTGAACAAACACATACAAATGTGAACACACACACATGAACAAGAATCTACACAATTAACAAATTCACTGACAAGGCTATAGAAGATACTTGCCCAAGGTGTTGCACAGTGGAACTGAACCCAAAACTAGGTGGTAGTGAGGGTAACTTCTAAACCATGCAGCCAGCTTGAGCCTATATTAGGTATTTATTTCAAATTTGCTAAATGATTTTTCTTTGGGTTAAAATTAGAGGTTGTTATAATTAATGTCTTGTGAACGTAACATACCATACATATATTCAGGTGAAGTATTAAACACTGCATTTGTTGAGTAGGATAAACATTATCTTCCAACAGTAAAACAGTAAAATGTCATGTATGCGTGAAAGTATGATTGTGAAGTTGTGTGGTCTAGTACTCAGGAGTTTTGATCCTAATCATAAAGTCAGTTCCTAGACCGTGTAACATATTGAGTCTTTGAGCATGGCACTTCATTTTACCTTGCTCCTATCTACTTAGCTATAAATAAGCACCAAGTTGTGTGCTGGTATTGCTTTTTTCTTCCAAATGCCTTAGCCTGGATGTACTGTTGGATCAAGAGTGAGGAGGCCTGAGAGAGTATTTCATAACTAGGTAGGTACCTAAGATAATTAGCAAAAGCATAGTGTATGTTATCAAGCCATAATCATTCATCAGGGTTGGCTGGATATACTTGTACATAAGCATCTCACTTAAAGTTGAAGCAAGAAGCTGACTGTATTTCGTTTAAGGTCAATACAAGTTGCAGAGAGTATTTTGGTGAGGGTCGACAATATTCAAAGGTTAACCTTACAGTTGGCATTTTAGGGCTAACACAAAGGAAATGGTCTTACATATATTGTATCTAGTGAATATTTTCTACAAGAGAATAATTTCTTCATTATCAGTATCATTTCAATGTCCATTTTTCTATGCTTGCATGAGTCAGTTTATTCAAGCATATTTTCTATAGCCAGATGCCTTTCCTATCACTGACTCCCATCTATTTTTAAGCAAGGCAATATTTCCTCATGTCTAGACAAGTTTTCATAGAATATTGGCAATGAGTGACACTGCTTCTCTGGGAGTGACAATCATTCATAACTATTACACAATTCAAGACAAAGAGACACAAATATAAACACATCCACACATACAAACATAATACAAACATACATATACAACAGGTTTCTTTCTTTCCACCTAGCAAAACCACTCACCAAGCTTTGGCTGTCTCACAACTATAGGAGTAGACACTTGCCCAAATTGTTACTCTGTGGAATTGAACCCCAAACCAAAGTTCTTAAACACATAGCTGCACTTGAAAAACTTTGAGAAAGAGTACTAGATGTATGAAGCAAGATTTACTTTGAAACATGTTACTAGGAAAAAGTAAACCATAAAACACCACCCTTGTCTACCCTATGCTAACATGGAAAAACTGAGAAATGAATGAACGATGAAAAAAAGTTAAGAACAAATGATTAGATATGTAGCAATGTGTATTGAATTTCTTTTTTTTATCATCAGTGTTCGATGTGAAACTAGTGCAGGCTGGAGAGAGAGAGATCACTAGCATCAAACATCTTAAGTGACATGTTATAGAATATAAGGTCCTATTTCAGTCTGCCACAAAACCCATCAAATATATGCGTAACATCAATAATTTTCTCAGGCACCAATCAATGTTATTAGCTTCTTCTGTTAGATGTTATGTAATATTACATTATGGAACAGTAAACTTGATGAGAGCCATCTAAATCAACATAGGAATACTTTCACTTGTTTATACCAGTTTGTTTTCTTAAGCAGTTATATCTTTTAGACTATATTTATCATCATCATTTTATGTCCACAGTCAGTCAGCATGTATTCAAGGGTACTACTCACCTAGACAGGTCAAAGGACTTCATCTTGCATGGTTTCTACTGCTAGATGCCTAACCTAACATTAACCATTTTATACACAAATGTATTCAGTGCTTTCTTTGTGGCACCAACACTAGAGAGGTAGCCATGTCTTTGACAAGATTAATGGTTCCTCACAACCTTACACTTTACAGAGTGTACTGAAGGTGTTTTTTTGTGCAACACCAGCAACAAAGAGCTTGAATGTTCTCAACCCAAGTAAAGGGACCCACTTCCTCAAACATAATTCCTATGCTTCATGATGTGATTCATAATTTTCCTATCTTAATGGCAAAGGCTATAATGCACTATAAGATGATTTATTCTGTAAACTGAAAAAATATAGATAAATAGACTAAGACAGTATGTTTGGTTTTAAATTTACTGAGGCCTTAAGATGTGATTGGGATTCAATCACAATCTTTTGGTTGTTGGCTTTTACATGTTTTCTGAGGAGGATATAACCTCAAAACTATTCTGGAGCAAAACTAAAAATACTTTTTTTTTCTATCTTTCTCTATAGAATTGATTAAATTCATAATGTTGCAATGTGAAAATTAAACTTAATTCTGTGTCTAACGATGCAAGTAACACACATAATTATCTTTCTTATAGTTTTATTAATTAGTTAACTTGATTCGAATAACATATCCAACAGTCTATATAACAATTATATATCAGTCTCTCTTAACCTTTTTGTTACCATACCTTTGATGAAATAACCGCCTTTCCTCCTCCTCATCATTGTTGTTTTAATGTCCACTTTTTCATACTGGCATTCAATGGTTGACAGAATTTTATTGAGGCAAATTTTCTACAGCTGGATGCCTTTCCTGTCACCAACATTTGCCTGTTTTCAAGGAAGGTAATATTTCTCTATGCCCAGACATGCTTATGCAGAATACTAGAAATAAATGACACTGTTTTTATGTCAGAGACCCATTTTTACAGCTATGACACTATGTTGAAGTGGGGAGACACCCTTCTCCCATGCACTTGATGGGCTTCTTTTAGTTTCTGTTCACAAAATCCATTTGCAAGGCTTTGGTCAGGCTGAGGCTATAGCAGAAGAGACTTGCCCAAGATGCCATGCAGTGGAACTGAACCCAAATTTACTATGTGGTTGGGAAGCGAACTTCTTAAACACACAGTCATATCTGTACTTTTTTCAATAAATTTTGGAAATAATAAAGAATTTAATAAATAACCTTGTCTTTATTACGATGGTGTTTGAAAAAGATTTAACAAAAAATTTTGATGCAAGGTTTAATTTAGATCACTTTAAATGGGAAGTTTGCATCTTAGTACCAGAGGTGATTTAAGGCAGGTTGTCATCAAAGTTAATAGGAGAAAATAAAAAAAAACAAAAAACAAGATCTCTATACTGCTTCCATGGAATTAGAGTTTAGGAGTTTTCAGATGAAATTTTATTACCAAAGCCATGTTGACATGTGGCTGTGTCTTGACAAACTTATGAGTCAAGTTGCCATCAATAATAGATCAATATTATTTTCTGTATATGATATGTAATTTCAGCAGCAAATAACAGCTGCTATGGAGGCAGCAACAGTAAATACACACATTACACAACTTGGATGACAGTGATGAGATGGTATTCTCCTCTCTAATCATTAAGTTATCTGCTGCCTATTAATTAAAGAGGCTACTGCAGGGTATTTGTTATTTGTCAGCTGTTTTCATTATACTAAATTAAGATACTAATGAATGTTCAGACACTTTCTCAGAGATATAATCACTTTAGGTGGAATTGTTAGAATACTGGACAAAATTTCTGTTTGTAATTCAGGCAAAAGGTTCGAGGGAGGGGATTAGTTGGTTCTAATGACCTCAGTACTTGATTGGTACTTTATTTCATCGACCTCAGAGAGATGAAAGGCAAACTTGACTTTGGTAGGATTTGAACTCAGAATATAAAGAAGCAGACAAAATGCCTGCAACATTTAAAATACTTCACTTTAGATTCTGAGTTCTAATCCTGCCAAAGTTAACTTTATCTTTTTCCTGTCCGGGGTTGACAAAATAATATCTCAAGCAAGTATCGAGGTCTGAATTAATATTTTTAAAAGCATATTCAATGTAAATGGAAACAACAGATTAACTACAGCATTTCGTTCTTTACATTGGGGCTGGGCATGCAACATATTATACTCCAGAAATGTGATAGTAACTACAAATCTGCTCCAAACCCCACCATCTCTCTCATGGGAGACCATTCTGGCCAACATGGTTTACATCAAAGAGAACTACTAATAAGCTGCTACTATACCAATACTTCCCAATTAACTAACTATTTTCTGTATCACTATAGTTTTTAACTACATATAATAAATTACTTAAACATTCCTATAGGATTTCAAGCAGTACTTTTAATGACACTAATAATGGTTTGGCATTTAGGCACAAAGTCAGCAATTTTGTGGAGGAGGGGTGGTTGGGGTTAGTCTATATCAGGGGTTTTCAAACTTTTTGACTTGCGGACCCCTTTATATTTCAGGCTTTACCTTAGAGACCCCCTTATAAACG
>JAOPJW010003905.1:130718008-130729628 GCA_027122535.1 Octopus maya
AGTGGTATTTGAACTCAGAATATAAAGCACCAGAGGAAATAACCCATGGCATTTTTCTGATGCTCAACTGACTTTGCCAGCTCCACACCTTTGATGCTAGTGATGATGATGATAATCATAATAATAATCGTTTCAAATTCTGGCAGAAGAACAGCAATTTTAGGGGTGGTAGTAGTGGAAATGGATTACATTAACACCAGTATATTTAACTGGTACTTTACTTACAACCTCCAAAAGGACAAAAGGCAAAGTTCACCATGGCAGGATTTGAACAAAGAACATGAAGTGTGGAAAGAAATGCTGTTCAGTATCTTGTTTGATGCACTAATTATTCTGCCAGCTCGTAATAATAATAATAATAATAATAATAATAATAATAATAATAATTTCTAATAATTTTTAACCCACATTTGATTGTTGATGCAGACAAGCATGGCTGAATGGTTAAGAAGTTTATTTTACAACCAAAAGGTTTTGTGTTCAATTCCACAACATAACATGTTTGATAAGTGCCTATACCACAGCCTTAGATCAAGCCAAATCTTGTGAGTAAACCTGGGTAGATGAAAACTGCATGGAAGCCTGTTGGTAGATTGCAACTGTAATTCAAAGTTCCAGTCTTGTCACACATGTGCCACATTGATTCTACTAGAGAATTAACCCCCCCCCCCGGGTACCCATGCCTGTGGAATACTCAAGCACTTTGCATGTTAAATCAATGATGAGGTTGTCCAGCTGGCCAAACAATTTTATTGATATTGGAAAATGAAAGGTAGAGCTGACTTCCTTATTTGAACTCAGAACATAAATAGTCAAGATAAATTTTCATAAAAATAACAACAAAACCAATAATAATAATAACAATAATAATAATGATGATGATGATGATGATTCCTAGGGGAGACAGAAGGACACACATTTTATGGGTTTAATTTAGATCATTTTAAAGCAGAAAGTTTGTATCAATGAAGCAGAAGCAGCCTCGGTTAGGCTGGTACCAAAAGGATTAAAATAAGTTAGTCAAGGGAAGGGGAGCCATACTAATGATGTTCGCAGGCTCAGCTAGAGTTGTTGGAGGTGGTGGTGGTAGGAATTTGGTGTGGTTAATGTTCATCTTTAACCTTTGCAAGCTGATGTTTCCAGGAAAAGTTTGAACGAGGAAGGAATGTCAGAAGGTTAGTTCTAAGAAGTGAGAAACAGTGAGGGGTGGCAGGAGAAGAGGGAGGAATTGTGAACGGGACTGAATGGAAATGGTACCCAACAGAGTACCTTAAAAAAGTAAAACATCCAATGAAGGTTACAGAAACGGAGATAAGCTCTAGCATTGTAGATTGTTAAGATTGAGAACAACAAGAGATACACTTCTAGTGTATACAATGTCAAGAGATTTACTAAGAATATGAGTTATGAGTGCACATAAAGGCATTAAAAAATTACCTGGTAAGCATCCAAAAGGGCTCCTACATCCACATTCTGGGCAGACGGTAGCTCAAAACGTGCCTGCATTTTCCACTGTACATTCTTAATAACCTTGAAGTGCACGCATGCGTTAAAACCTACCACCACCAACAACAACAACACAACAGTAATCACCAGAGGAATTACTGAACGTAATATCTTAAAAGTTTAGATTTCAAACTTTAGTTATGTTAATAGTGAAATGTAATGAGAATTAGATACAAGAGGTGTTAGGTTGTCGGTAAAAAAAAAAAATACTGTTTCCAACCCCACTTCCTCCACACCTGCGCTCCTCCAGCCATCAACTCCAAGACTTAAAAGCAAAACTTGAAGGGTTGGGAAGAGCTCGGTGGAGAGGAAGAGATTGGAGTCTTGGAATCAATAATGACAGATGATCCATAATTGCTTCGTTTCACACCAAACAACTAAAATACGCATTCAGGTGTTGAACATTGATTTTCATACTAGTATGAGAGTGTGTGTATATGTATATATATATATACACACACATGTATATATATACACACATGTATATATATATATATACACATACACATGTATATATATACATACATACACACATGTATATACATACACAAATGTGTACATATACACACTTGCATGCACATATATAACATATATTTCACATACAATAAGGATATGTGCATGCTTGTGACACATGCACACACACACAGGTGTATTCAGAGAAAACACACAAGGTAAGAGAAATAATCAAGTTGAATGACAGGGGGAGGGGAGCAGGAAGTAGTTTGTAGAGGAGCAAGTTGAGTTGAGTTGTGGCACCTAGGTTACTGACTGATTCTTGGCAGAAACAGTGATGTAAAGAAACTGTGCAAGAACCAGATATATCAGAATGCAGCGAAGAATCAAGTTCAGTTTAAAGTGTAAGTAATGCTGATACAGTGATGGCAGGGAGGTTGTGATAGTGTATTATAACATCAAAGAGGAAATAGATGGAGGGGAAGGAGACAGAGAGAGGTGGGTGAAATAGAATAGAGTTGGTGGAACAGGATAGAATAATTCAGGGAGATGAAGAGAAAGTACAGTGAAAGCAAGAGAGGGAGAATAAGAGATAATGGGGTTTCATAAGATATAACAGAGAGAGAGAGAGGGAAAATGAAGAGAAATGGCGGTGGGGGAACAGGAAATGTAAGAAGGGATACAGGAAGAGAAAAGTAGGTCTGGAGGGGAAGGAGAGAAAGGGAGGAAGAAGAGAGAGGTGAGGAAAGGAGAGAGAAAAAGGAAAAGGGGGGAAGGAAGACAGGGAACAGGGACAAAGAGAGATGTAGAGAGATGGATATATATAGAGGAGAGGGAAAGAATGAAATGAGGGATAGAGAGAGGAGGGAAAGAGAGATAGATAGAAAGAAGGGATAGAGAGAGGACTGTTTGAGTACAGATGATGATGATGATTTCAATACTCCCACCAAAGATATTTCCCATCTTCCCACCACTTCAAATAAACGGAATCAAAGTTGTAAAAGCAGCAGTGGAAGAGATTTCTCTTTTTCTCCCAACATTTCTCTACTTACCGACACAGATTCTTGGTCAATGGTGTTGTCTGCCAACCTCTTGGAGATCTCCATATAAGCATGCTCAAGTTTATCATGTTCCCGCTTAATTTTGTCCAGCTCCCACTGAGTTTGACTCCAACTGCGATGGGTTTCTTCTAGTTCCTTCTGCAGCACTTTGACTTGCCTCTGATAATCCACAAGGTTCTCTTCTGATTTTGTTATTTCTTGCTGCCATTTCTCAAGATCAGACTGCACAAAGAAAGTTTAAAAAGAAAAAAAAAAAAGCGAGTAGTTTTTCTATGTGCTTCTTATGGTAAACCACAGGTAATAAGTACTTTCAAAATGAAAAAGACCCCAGCTTCCTGTATACAAGTGTCCGTCACCAGGATGACACATAAGAATAAGCAAGAGCAGTTAAAGTTTTAACAACTCTGTGGTTCCTTTGCAAACCATTATTATCATCATTTAACATCTGTTTTCTATGCTGGAGTGGGTTGGACAGTTTGCCAACTTTGGCATGGTTTCCACAGTTGAATACCTTTCCTAACATAAACCACTTTACAGAGTATACTCAGGGCCTTTGTCATAACAAGAGTTAGGTCACCCAGTAACTTACAAGCCAAAGAAAAAGATACTCTTTCAACTGAACAGGGTTGCAGTAGAGGAAGAGGTGGCTTTATGCCAACTGTCGAGAGCTTAAAATTACAATAAAGGGACAAGCATAGGTGTCTTGCTGTAGAAGAAATACATGGCTATTCTACATTCTATAGGAGTGAGTGGGAGTAACTGGAAAGAAGATAGAGATGTTGGTTATGAGGGGTTGGAGCATACAATCTCACTATAAGAATATAAGCTGAGGATGAGAAATGTGGATGGTACTGTTAATTACAGCTATTCAAAAAACCATTCACTGGTCTACAGCATTTATGCTACAAATAGCAGATTAGGCAATTATAATATATGTGTACGTGAGAGAGTGCACACACATATGCACAACTGGGCCCTGCACCTAATTTCCTTCTCAAGACACCCCCACCATGTATCATCTCTGTAATGGCAGCTTCCTTGATACCACTAATCTTTCTCACTGCCAAGAATCATTTCATTTGAAAGCTATACTTCATCCTTATACTGTCCTCTCCACCCACATTTTATATTGATCACCTCCTCTCAGCCACCAAATTGCCTTTCTTTTTCTATCAACACCAAATATCTCTCAATCTCCCCATGTACTACACCTGCTCCCCCTCCCTCACTCTAGTAACCTATCCAACCATGTCATCTCTCTCATCCGTCTCCAATCTACTTTCTCATCATTACTATTCTGCTGTTCTACATCTCCCATCCCTTATTTACCATTTACTGCATCCACCCCTCAACACTTACTTGTCATTCATTATTACACTCACTCCTTCATCCATTTCCTTTCTCCCATACACTCTTGCAACCTCTAACCCACATTCTTTTTCTCCTTTCTTTACTCTCTTCCACTCACCTTGTATTTTAAGAGTCCATTCAGAGTCTTCATCACCACTATTTTTATTTTTCCCAGATTCAGCTCAATCACTCCCATCTGATCTTCTAAAATGTGAGTAGTCATTAGCTCCTCTACAGAAATAAACCAAGTCTGCTCTGGCAGCTTATCTCCCAACATAAAGTCATCTCTCCCAGAGTTTGTAGCCTTGCAAGCTGCTTTGTGACTTCACTAGTGCTAGTGCCATCAAGCATACACTCTGTACACATTGTGAAGTGGTTGACCAAAGTAGACATTGGAGAATGAGTCTTTAGAATTGAATCCTGTCAAACCAACCAATTCATGTTAGCATGGAATATGGACACTAAATGATGATTATAATTATTATTTGAAGGCACTGTTCACAGTTTCCTTGCTGAAAGGCACAAAGACATACATATGCATATATACGTTGGACATCCTTGTAGTTTCTGTCTAGTAATAAATTTCAGCCTCAAGGTACTGGTCAATCTAAGAATATTGCAGAAGCCATTTGCCCACGATGCAGGGCAGTGGGATCAAGAACAGAACCATGTGTTTAGAAAGAGAACCTCTAAAGAACACAGTCACACCTGCTGGTGAGCTAGATTCTGTACAATGTCAAGAGGGAAGGCAGTGCCCATAGTTCATTACAGGGCCTCCAAAATGAGTGAGTGAGAAAGGTATTTTCAAACCAGAACCTTGAAATGAATGCTTGCAACAGAGTTAATTCAACTAAATGTACCCAAGGTACCAGGTGGTGGTGTTAAATCAAATGACAGTCTACTACTGAAGTGAGCAATTTTGGGATTTGAATCCAAAAGGCAAACAATTGGATCAAGTACAACAAGGCATCGGGTTCAACATTCTTATAGTTCTACCAATCAAACATCCTGGATTGGTACATTTTTTACTGACCCTGAAAGGATAAAAATCAAAGTCTTTGGCAGGATCTGAACTGAGTGCAGAAAGTTGGAAGAAATCATGCAAAGCGTTTTACCTAATGTCCTAATGACTCTGCCAAATCATCACATAATTAATTATAAAAATATTTCAGTCCAACTTGATTCAGTGAATCATTATCATTTATACATAACTGGCATTATGTATATCTAGATTAAAGCAGTGAGCTGGCAGAATCATTAGTGTGTTGAACAAAATGCTTAGTGCTATTTCGTCTGAGACTTGTTCTGAGTGCAAATTCTGCCGACTTTACTTTTCATTTTGCCAGGGTTAATAAAATATAGTACTAGTTGAGTACTGGGATTGATGATATAAACTAAAAAAATTAGTGGCTTTGTGCCAAAGTTTGAAACCATCATTTATTCATACATTATACATAAAAGATATAAAAAAAAAAATGGAGAAATAAAAGATACACAAAAATAAGAAGTGAGTGAGTGAGTGAGTGTGTGTGTGTGTGTGTGGTAATTAAATGAAAGATGGAGAAGAAAAAATAAAGTAAATCTGTATTTGATGACATATAAAACCCCACCCCCACATAAAAATTTCTCCAAAACTCATGCCAGGTCTAATATGTAAAGCTGGGTTAATGCATCAAAACCTTTTCTCTTCAATATTGGAAAGTGTCTTCTACTATAACCCTGTGTGTGCATGTGCGGTATTGTCCCCATGCATTGATACTATCCAATAATTGCAAACGAATGTCACAGTCATGTAAATGGTGTCCCTCATTTCCAATCTTCCATGGAAACATGTCTGGTCATGGGGAAATATTACCTTACTTGGAAATAAGTGAGGGTTGGTGACAAGACGGGCATCCAACCATACAAAATCTGCTTTAACAAAATTCTGTCTGGCCTGTGTGTGCATGGGAAAGTGGATGTTAAAATGATGGTGCGTATGATTAGCTGAAATTGGGGTGTGTCTTTTATGGCCATCAGATATGGTAATGATAAATATTATTTCTTATTTTGGTCAGAGAGCCACTGATTTGGAGAAGACTACAGTTGATCAAGCTGACTGCAATATAAACATAGTGATAATTTAATCCTCCACAGTGGGATAAAAGGTGAAGTAAACCATGGCAAGATTTGAACTCAGAAAGTAAAGATGCACAGTATTTAGTTTGGCATCCCACCATTTTGAAACTTCCCCAAGATAGTGGTGGCAGTAGCAATGAAATAAAATAGAAGGCTACTTGAAAATGTGACTCATGGAGTAGGAGAAGAAGAAAATGACTTAAAGAGGAGAAATCAAACTAATATTTTTATTTTTTAATTTTTAGAATAAAGAATTAATCAAAAATGATTTCAAAGATTAAAAAAAAAAAATACCTGAGAGCTTTGAAGTCTCTCTTCAGCTTTATCTCGCTGTGTTTTTATCTTATCAATTTGTAACAACAGACGCTCTTTCATTTTAGATGCTTCTTCTTCCCAAGATGTTAATTCTTCTGTTAAACTTTTTACAAGTTCTTTGTTGGATTTGTCTTGCTAAAAATGCCAGAAGGTAAAAATTACAAATAATATAAAATCAAAAACAAAATGATTAGAAAAACAGAAGACAAACTAAATGATAGGACACCAGAATAAATAACTGAAAGCTATTTAAAAAATATAAAATTTTCTGGTTATTTTTCATGTTTCTTTCTCAATTTTATAAAACATTTAAGTGAGTTGAAGAGTTGAAAATTCTAAATAAATTAAAAACAAAAATTTCTGATAAAAATTTTGTTTTTCTTAGCAATCTCAAATATTAACAAATTATATATCTATGTTTGATGGGTGCAGTTTTGTGAAAATTATGTTGGAGATTTTGTTAGTATTTGTGCTACAATTGCCCCCCCCCCACTGCTTCTTGTCAACTGTTCCCAAGCAGTGTTTATATTTTTGACACTGCTGATGCCACCCTATTGAATGGTACTGCTCAGGTGTTGAAACTATAATGATATTTGTGAAACAGCTGAAGATGTGAAGTCTACATTTGTTGTGTTTGTTCATTTGTATATGTTTTTCGTAGTAAACCTTTTGTATCTTGTATTTTCATTGTTTTGGAGTTGTTTCCTATGGAAATTCTAGTTCCATTAAAGGTTAGACTTGTTCAGGGAATTTATAGTTTATGTTGGTTTTGTAGCATAAAATAACATTGATTTCTACAAATTTTGAGGGAGTGTATAGTCAATTATATCAACCCTGGAAAGATGGAAGCCAAAACTGACCCTAATAGGGGTGTGGACTTAGAATGCCAAGACTTACAGCTAAATATTGCAAGAATTCCTTAGACAAAACATCTAAAATCCCAAATATTAAATATTAGATTGATTCATTTTAAATAAAGCCTGGCCCATGACCTCTTAAAGGGTCTCCAAGACTGGTGGAAGGGAAAGAGGGAGCATGGTTTTCTGAAACAGGAGACCTGGCCTGAATGCATGCAACAGTGGGGTCCACTAAAGGCACCCAAAATGCCAAGTGGTTTAAGTCTACTACCGATATAGGCCATGGTAGGATTTGAACTCAGAACAATGTGGGAACAAATGCTGCAAGGGGTTCTATCTGATGCTCTAATGATTCTTCCTCATTAGAGGAGTTCAGAATAAGCTGACAGAAAATGTATTCTTTCACACCTTTTTAATGTTTTCTTTTAAGGCAGTTATGTTGCTTTGGTATTCTTCAACAATATGTTCCAGTGTAGACACACGAGCTTCTAGATGAGCTTTATCTTGTTGGAGTATTTGAATTTTCTCTTCTGTCTTTTCGCTGAAAAATTAAGAAGAAAAAGGAAACACCTCATAATTAGTATCAAACATACTCTGCAGTTGTCTCTCTTCTCTCTCAACAATATGCTAGTTACTCACTGAACTATTCTCATCTCTATTTTTCCTCCCTATCCTTCTCTACTGCTCCATCTCCATTACCCATGTCTCACTTCTATAAATCATAGTGCTCCTCACACCAACAGCATCCAACTTTCTTTTCAATTTCAGCAATACTCCGCTCTTCATTATAGCATGCCACTCAGTACTGCCACTCAGTACTCAGAACATCTTATGCATATTTCACTCTAGCCTCTGTCATTATATTCTACCCTCTTTTTACAACAAAAAACAATGGCTACTGCTGCCACCAACAGACATCAATTTTCCATGCTGGCATGGTTAGATGTTTTGGTTGGAGATAGTGAACAGGAGAGCTGCACCAAGCTCCAGTTTGTTTTGGCTTGGTTTCTATGGCTGGATGCCCTTCTGAATGCCAACCACTCCACAAAGTGTACTGAGTGCTTTTTATGTGTCAACAAAACATTTTCACGTTTTCCATTCTCATGCCATTTCCAAGCTCCAACTTCACATTCTCTCACCTGCAGCCCCAGTATTTACACACCTTATACTTAAATGTGTCTGTTACATTGATTAATAACCTTCACACATCACTACATACACTGCATATTCAATGAATCTAGCTAGCATATATTCAACATTTACAGTAGCTTACTACAACACCTTTTCTGTACATTATAGTTGATCATTCCTTTTCTTTCCACCTTGACACAAACTTTAACACTTGCTCAGACCTTTGTCTTTCTGATATTTACTTTATACTTTATTTTTCTACCATACAGTCCTGCCATCTATTCATATTTTCTTTCCATCCATACTTTCTGTTTTTAACACCATAACATCTATGTACAGCAATTCCCTCCTTTACATTTTGAGCCAGCACCTCCACTTAACTACAAATAATAGCAGGCTTAATACTGGCTCCTGATGTGCTCCAACATTCACAGAGAATGATGGGAATTGAGCTGGTGATGGATGTGGTGAAGAGAAATGTAACGAAGTGATGAGGTCATGTGCTGAGAAAGGATGAAAATGACTGGGTGAAAAGAATGATGAAAATGAATGTAGAAGTAGACCAAGAAAGACATAGTGAGGATAGATATTATGAATAGATACAAACAATCAAGCAAAAAGGGGGTTAGCTTTGTAGATCATGGGGTTCACAAGGCTTAACACCTGTTTTGTTGAGTTAGCAAAAAATAAAGGACAGACCAACTGAAAAAAATGTTTTCTTGAAATTGTGAAATTATTCATTAAAATAGATGGATTCAGAGACATATCATATTTACTCATGTATAAATGGTACACCTAATTTAGTGTTAAATCTTGATACAAAATTTTTCCTTCATATTCAAACTTGATATCAGCTTTGTCCTCTATATAAATCACACTCTAGATTTTTTTGGTTAAAATCTAGCATAAGTTAGTGAAACCTATACACAAGTAAACAGGTATTTTTTGGTGACATCATGTAATAAGAATAATTTTAGCAGAATATTAGCCCAATCAACAAGACTTACACTTTATGGAAGCAGGCGAGAGTTAGTAACAGGAAAAGTCTCCAGCCACAGAAAATCTCAACAAATTTTCCTCTGGCCCATGCAAGCATGGAAAAATGGACATTAAAATGATAAAATGATGCATGTGTCCATCCGTCCGTCCACCATACATAAAACCCTATTAATTAAATTGATAACCTAGTTTCATGCAAGTTGTCTAATTTTTCAGCAGTTGAATCTTCACCAATATCTTGTTATTTATCAGTTACTAAGAAAGAAGAAGGGTGAAGGTAAACCTGACATAAATTGAAATACTGCACAGCACAATATAACTGAATCTTTAATGAACAAATTTTAATGTTGTTTGGGAGCTAAATGTGGAATTTCACAACAAATTCCTAATGCAGTCACACTATCATCATCATTTCATATCCATGTTCTAAGCTGTAGTGCCTGCTTTAGCATGATTTCTACAGCTGGAGGCTTTCCCTAATGCCAACTACTTTATAGTATGCACTGTATACTATTTTTAAAGGTACCAGTACGAGTGAGACTGTCATGCAGCTTGCAAGACTACAGACCTTGACAGGGAGGGTTTTATGCAAAAAGACCAGAGGTTAACAAATGAGAGAAGGGACCAGAGCAGAATGGGTTTCTTGTTGCAGAGGGACTATACAGCTATTCCTGTTTTAAAAGAGAGGGTGGCAAGCAATCAGGAAAGAGATGAAAATAGCAGTGATAAGGCATCTGTGGGGACCCTCAAGGTGAGTAGAGGTGAATGGGAACAGAAGAAATGGGAGTGTGGATGGTTGGAAGTTTCAAGTGAATGAAGGATATGTGTTGAGTAGATAAGTAGGGGAGGTAGGGAAAGTTAAGTGACAACTGTAGAGATTGGGTAGGGTTAAGGGGTAGAAATAGTGAATGGTGGATAAGGGGTAAAGGTGACTGATGAAGTGGGGAGTAGCAGAATAGTAAGGATGGCACTGAACTGGAAAAAAGTGGAGGGAAAGAGAAAGATGCTGAGTGGTTGGGTGGGTTGCATGAATGCAGATGTGAAGAAAGGGGCAGGCATATTGGGTTTCATTTAGATTTTACCTACCAAATCCACTCACAAGGTTTTTATTGGCCTGGGGATACAGAAGACACTGGGTAAAGCTGATCTGCATTCAAATTGAACCTTAAATCATGTTGTTGGGAAGCAAAATCCTTAACCAAGTAACCATGAAGAAAAAAAAACGGGGGGAAAAAAAGACAGTAAAACCCTAACCCTAACCCCCCCCCCCCCATACACACACACAGTGTTCACTTGGTCTTTTCAATGAAGTTGAAAATAGCTTACCTTGCTTCTGCTGATCTTCCTTGCATTCGATTTACACTCACAGATCGAGATAATGAGACCTGTTATAAAAATAAAACATAATTACTTTAACTAGTTTAACTTGAGGCAATCTACAGAGTCACAATTAAAATGTAGATATAAGAACAGTGAAACAACAATGCACACACACACAGTGGCCTGGGGTTAAGGTGTTCTTATTTTTAACTTTTACTTGATTCAATCATTGAACAGCGGCCATGCTGGGGTATCACTCTGAAAGATGTAGTTGAGGCAAATCTACCCTTGTAAATTTTAAGTCTGCTACTTATTTTATTGGCTTCTTTTGTTGAACTGCTGTATTATGGGGACAGAAACAAAGCAACACTATTTGTCAAACAGTGGAGAAAAGATGCATATGAATACACACACATACACACAATGGGCTTCCACACGCTCTATCAAATTCATTCACAAGTCATTGGTTGGCTCAGGGCTCTAGAAGATATTTACCCCAGGTGCTATGCA
>JAOPJW010003905.1:132149987-132160531 GCA_027122535.1 Octopus maya
TACCCATTTTTTCTTCACAATACTCATTCTCTGTTTCTAACCATTTCTCACACTCCCATCCACTCTAGCACTTCCTGTTCTATCCCCACTCATTTCTACTCTCTTCCTATCTTGAGGATCCACCCTGACACCTCATCACCACCATTTTTATCTTTCTCCAAATTCACCCCAGCCACTCCCACCCTCTCTTCTACAATGTGAGTAACTGTGAAGCTAGTTCCCCTTCCCCCTGCTGCAAGAAACCTGTTGTTTTCTGGCTCCATATTTCACTACTTTATCCCCTTACCATCCCATAACATAAAGCTGCCATCTTCTCTACTGTAATTCCCATTTAGTTGAAGAGGGTCTTAGTCTTGCAGACTGCATAGTGACATGCTGTAAAGTGGTTGGCATTGAGAAAGATATTCAGCAATAGAAACCATGTCAAAGCATCCAATGTATGCCAGTATGGAACATGCTTGTTGAATGATGATGGTGGTGGTAATTGTTTTAAATGTTTAGTTCTAACTCTTGCTTCTTTTTAAATTTCAGCTGTTGATTTCTTTAATCAAATTAACATGCTATATGGAACAATCACAGAATTTTGCACAGAAGAGAGTTGTGCAGTAATGTCTGCTGGGCCAAAATACGAGTACCACTGGGCTGATGGTCAGACTGTGAAAAAACCAATCAAGTGCTCAGCCCCCAAATATATTGATTATCTGATGACCTGGGTACAAGACCAGTTAGATGATGAAACATTATTTCCATCTAAAATAGGTAAAACATTTACAGCTTCTATCAATAAGAATTGTTATTCCCACCCATGCCAGCATGGAAGGTGGACATTAAATGATGTTTGATGTAAAAAAATAATAAAATCTTTGTCTTTGAGAACCTAACCAGAATTAATAGCCATATGAAAAATGTCTTCTTGTATAGATCTAAATAAATTAGTTCAACAAACGACCTTACATACCTCATTTATTTCATTTTAATTTTATTAAGACACAGGCATGGATATGTGGTTAAGAAGTTTGCTTTCCAACCACATGGTTTCGGATTTAGTCCTGCATGGCACCTTGGGCAAGTATCTTCTACTATGGCCACAAGCTGACTAAAACCTTGCGAGTCTGAAAGAAGCCCATGTTTTGTGTGTTTACATTTACTTGACATTACATGCCTGTTGTAAATGAGTATCACTGTCAACAAGTGATGTCATTCTGGAAAAATATGTCTAGTCATGGGAAAATATTACCTTGCTTGGAAACAGGTTAAGTAGCAACAGGGATTTGAACTATAGAAAATCTACCTCATTAAACTCTACCCGTCCTATGCAACCATGTAAAAAATGGGTGTTAAAACAACAATGGTGTTGATGATGATGATTCACTAATTATTTTCACTTAAGTTAAGCATCAAAATATCTCATGTAATGTTTTGTATTTTATGTTAAATTGTTATTAGGATGTGTTGTAGTGCCTTTAGCATTTTTTTAGGCTCTTTTTATAATGTTGTGGGTTAGAAGTTGAAAAGATTGTTGGAAAAATATAGTTACAGAGGTGTTGAACAAGGTTTGTGCTGTTGCATAACCCCTGGTCAACCATGAAACAGCAGACCTAGAATCAGTCTTTCCAGATACAACCATTCCTTGGTGGTGATTGGTGGGGGATATATCTAAGACTTCATTATCAATGTTCTTTCTTTATTTCAGACAATTTCAGTTAGATTTAGCTGCTATTTTTAGTAAGTCAAGTGACAGTGTTGAGCTTCCTTGTTAAGTGCATCAAGCAAATTTAAAGTAGGAGGTGGAGTATATTAAGGGAAGAGAAAATAGAGGGTTACAAATGATAAGTCAAAGATTGTCAACTGTTTGGGAATGGACATGATCTTATTGGGGCAAACATCATTTAACATCTATATTCCATGCTGATATATGTTGGAGGTTTTGACAGGATTCAACCAGTTCAAGGATTGCATCATGTTCCACTTTGATATTAGGGAGAGCATCCAGCCATGGAAACTAGGTCTACCACTTCACAATGTACCACTAGCACTAATGAAACTGTCATGCAGCTTGTACAACTACGAATCCCTGATAGAGGCAGCTTTATGCTAGATGAAGGGTTAAAGTATGAGGGAAGGAGCCAAAGCAGAACAGTTTTTTTGTAAAGGAGCTACATGTCTACCCACATTTTAGAAGAGAGGGTGAAAGTGATCAGGGTGGAGCTGGGAAGAGATAAAAAATAGTGGTGAATGAGTGAACACTTAAGATATGGGGTGAGTAGAAGTGGAAACAGAAGAACCAGGGAGTGTGGATGAGTAAGAGTGTTTGGAACAGTGATAGATGGAGAGAAGGTAGAGGGTGAAAATAATGAATGAAGAACAAATGTTGAGTGGATATGTAAGGGAAGCAGAGAATAGTAGGTGGCAACTGTAATGATTGGACAGGGTTGGTGGAGATAGTTGAAGTTTAGGTAACCAATGAGGCTGAAGAGTAGTGGAATAAGAGTGATGATATATTTTTTTTTAATTTTTATTTAAAAGTTGTCTTCAATGTGTAAACTAATATTACCAATAACACAAAGGTACTCATAATCCCAATCATTTAATCCATTAATTGAAATAGTTTTCATCATTAAACTGAAATTTGAAACCTTATCCTCTTAATCAAAAGTCTAAAAGTCACTTAACCTCTTATAGATTGTTGTTAATGTCACTTTTTTCCTTCTTCTTACAGGTGTACCATTCCCAAAGAATTTTTTGTCAATAGCAAAAACTATTCTGAAACGTTTGTTCCGAGTGTATGCACATATTTATCACCAACATTTCAGGGAAGTGGTGCAGCTGAGTGAAGAAGCCCACTTAAACACATCGTTCAAGCACTTCATATTCTTTGTCCAGGAATTTAACTTGATAGACCGTCGTGAACTTGCTCCACTGCAGGAACTTATAGACAAACTAACCAGTAAAGAAAGATAAACGCCACTAAAACGCATGCATACAAACACAAACATAGACACTGGCACAAACACTTTTAACATGTTGCTACACCCGTAAACCAAAACTTATGCCATTCTTTCCTCCAGATTTTAAGCTGTGAGACTGAGCAAAAAAAAATTAATTAGAGAACATCTTTTTTTTTCTTTACTCAAACTGAAAAAAAAATTGCAGGCAAGGGATTATCATGGGCAAGGGATTATTTTTATTGCATTCTTTATATACACTGCTGTTCCTGAAGAGGAAAGAATGAAATGGTAATAGTGGTGCCAACATAGGCCCCCCAAAAAAACTGACAGATTGTGACAGAACTCTGATGCATTCAGTGTAATTCTTTGCTTATGCTGTGTGCTAAAACTTGAGTTTTTTTTCTTTGTAATACGCACATAAACACACACACACACACATATATCCATTTAGCTTTAATCTCTCAATAACAGACATAGCCTGTAGTTTTTCTGCAAATGTTTATTTATATGCCTTTTTTTTTTTTTTATAAGTGTAAAATTCATAAGATTTTCAGCTTTCTGTTCTTTTTGTTTGATCCAAGTTTTAGTTTTGTTTTCTAAATTATAATACATATTTAAAATTCTAAATAGGACATTTTCTCCCGTTTACTTAACATGTATGTGTGGGTCTTGGTTTGATTTTTTTTTCATTCCTATTTTGTTTTTCATTTTTTGGCTTTTTAAATTTTTTTTTAGAAATTTTCAAGACACCTGATCCAATCTCAATATTTTTTTCATCTTGAGTTTGTTTCTAGATTTATCAGCAACCAGATATAGATTGCAAACTGTGAAAGCCAGTGTAGGTATTATATATATATAATATACACACACACACACTATTTTTTATTTGTAGATTAATTATTCTACCAAAGATTTCATGAAGAAAGTTCTACAATGTTTTGAGAGCTCTATGTAAGAATGTTGATAATTGACCTCTTTATGAAGATAGTCTCATCCAACATGGAGACCAGTCACCAACATTCTTAGGTCGACCATTAGAAAAATTGTAAAATGCTTTACATGAAACCATTTGTAGCAGTGTTAATCCTCAAAAAAGAATATTTATCCACCAAATTCAGTGTTCATCACTGTCATATATATATATGTATGTATATGTGTGTAAGATTGTTTCTATGTACATGTCTAACCAGAGAAGGGTGAAGTCGTTTTAGTATATCATTTCTCTTGTTTTTCAGCTTTTTTATTTTTTTGTTTTGTTTTTTTATTTATCAACTCAAAGAATTATAGAGTTCTCATTCTAAAGCTTGGAATCTAGAGTGAGTTTGCATGCTTTGTCTACAAACTTCAGTTCTGCCCCAAAGCAAACCAACAGCTACTGTGAGAAAATAAAAATGAATAAATACAACATACATTTCTAAGAGATCTATGCTAACATTTCAACAAATTTACAAAAAAGAAAGAAAAAAGTTAGGGGTTCAAAGAGGAGTGTTGGACTTTTTTTTTTTTTTTTTTTTTTTTTTTTTTTTTTTTTTTTTTTGATGAGATGGCAAAAATATTGTTTTCTAAAACAAATAATAATAATATACTAAAATAAAAACACAATACAGGAAAATTTGGTTTATCAGCTAATTTGAGTTTTAGTTTTTAGTGTGACCTAACTGCAAACATTGTTAATGAATGGAGTAAGGTCATCGCTACAGTTGAATGACTTCATGTGACTTTTTAAAATTTCAGCTTTCACACTTGCTTGTTAGCAAATAATGAAATTTGTAGAGTTCATCATCACCATCGTTGTTTTAACATCCACTTCATGTTTGCAATGGGTCAAGCAGAACTTGTTGAAGCAGATGCTTCCAAGCAAGGTAATATTTCTTTATGGCCAGACATGATTTCCAGGGAAGACTAATAGTGAACAACCTCGCTTGTATGATGGTGCTTATTTACAATCAACATGTAATGTCAAGATAAGAGGGGACACACACACACACACACACATACATGTGAGTTTATCTACCAAATCCACTTGCGACTATAGGAGAAGACACTTGCTCAAGGTGCCATGCAGTGGGACTGTGAACCCATCATGTGTGTTTGTATCTCCTTGTCTTGACATTGTGGGATAGTTGTAAATGGGTATTCTTGTCATACAAGCAGTGTCCTTCATTTCTAATCTTCCATGAAAACATCTCTGGCCATGAGAAAATATTACCTTGCTTGGAAACAGGTTAGGATTGGCAACAGGAAGGGTATCTGGCCATAGAGAAATCTATCTTAATAAATTCCATCCAACCCATGTAGGGATGGAAAAGTGGATGTTGAAATGATTATGATGTTCTTTGTAAATTTTTACATTCTGTGCTTCATATGAAAATCACTGGGTCAAGGTTGGTTATATTTCTTGACATTTCCATGTTAACAAATTGTCTGGTAGTTCTGTACTTTCAAAAACAAGTGAATTAGTGACAGAGACATTCAGCTTTAAAACAATGTTCCAATATGTACTTGTCTAACCCAAAAATGGACAGAAAACAAACTAAATAGGTTGAAGTACTATTGCGTGAATATATTTTGATTACTGTAGTACTAATTATAAATCCAGCTGTTGATCTGTAAAATAAAAATAAAGAGCTGTTTTTGGTAAAGATTTTATTTCATGGGATGTTTGCAAAACAGCGAGAATACAAACAATTCTTAATATGTTCTGACAGATCCGAATTTGAATATCTGATTGCTGTATTTTTCACCACCAGAGAACACCACTTCTATTTTGATGTATGTCCATAACACACCTAATTCACCAGTGCAAATGAACTTTGAAACACTAGTATTTCAACTGCTTTGTCTCTCCTCAGTCAAAGCTACCCTGCCAGACTGTGCAATTATTTTGTTTATAGAAATTAACCAACAAATTAATTGCAGATGCATGCTGATGTATGCTAAGTCGCTAATTATTCATGGGTGCATGTAGAACAGCAAAAATCCAAACAATAACAATATCTATCTTTATTATGTTATGAAAGATTCAAATGTAAATATCTGATCATTGTTGTTGTTTTTGCTTTGTGTGTGTCATTGTAGATTACCTCCTCACTTTAGATGATGTGTGTTTATAGCAAACATCATTCACCAGTGTAAGGGGTCTTTGAGACAATGCAGTATTTTGCAAATATTCACATTTGAATCTGCCAGAACATATTAGATATTGTAATGATTTTACTGTCTGTTTTCTTTTAGCAATTTTTTCATCCTATCAAGGTGGCATGGCTTTCCACGAACTTGGAACTGAGAAGCAAGGGTTTTACAATTGTTTCTTCTGCTTAGCCTCTTACCTGTGATAATCATTATCATAACATCTACTTTTCCATGCTTGCATAGGTCAGATGGAGTTTCTTGAAGCAGATTTTTTCTATGGTTTGGATGTCTTTCCTGTGATATCTAAATAAAATTCAGAAGTGTAGATTGCTTCCCAACCACATGATTTCAAGATCAGTCCTACCATGTGGCACCTTGAGCAAATTTCTTTTGCCAAAGCCTTGTGAATGGATTAGGCAGATGAAAACTTGAAGGAAACTGATTGTATGTGTATATTTAATATATATAGTAATTTCATTTGGGTGTTAACCCTGGAGTTTATCCTATTAAGCTCTTCCACAGGTCCAGCTATCAAACAGTAATCTGGAGATTGTTTCTTATGCCTGAAGGTCTGCAAATATCCAGTTTCTATAATTATAACCAAGAAGAATGGGTTAAGCAAGTCTTTATTTCATTGATTTACAATTGTTACTTCAAAAACTGATCTCATAAGCACTGCTATATTATGCAGTACTATATGCAACTATTGATACATGAGGTGTCACTCAAAATTGAAGATTGATTCTGATGAATCATGAATGAAAATTATTTGCTGTGAACACTTGAGTTCACAATAATATATACCTATATCAAGTTGGAAGTGTTTAGATGGTTACATTTACATATTGCAAGCCAAACCAAACAAAAACAACCTGGTTTGAGTTGACAAGTCAAGAAAAATTTCTGAAACAATAACTTTTATCAATGATTCTGAAGAATTCATCTTTGATTTTTATGTCTGCCCCACAATGGTTGCATATATTATTGTATAATAAAGCAATGCTCACAAGATTGATTTTTGATGAAACAATTGTAAATCAATGAGATAACGACTGTGTGTGTGCAGGTATGGCTGTGGTAGGAAGCTTGCTTCCCAACTACATGGTTCTGGCTTCAAGTCCTACTGTATGGCACCTTGGGCAAGTGTCTTCTACTATAACCTCAGGCCAACCAAATCCTTGTGAGTGGTTTTGGTAAACAAAAAATGAAAGCCCATTATATGTATATGTGTTTGTCAACCCACCTACTGCTGCTTGACAACCAATATTGGTGTGTTTACATCCCTGAAACTTAGCAATTCAGCAAAAGAAACAGGTTATTAAGTACCAGGCTTACAAAGAATAAGTCCTGGGGTTGATTTCTTTGGCTGAAACCAGTAAAAGAATACATATATAGTTATTTGATGTCACTTTTTCCATGCTGGCATGGCTTGGACAGTACAACGTAAACAAACATGCTACAGAAGTGCCCCAAGTTCCAGTGTCTACTTTGGCATGGTTTCTATAGTTAGGTGTCCTTTCTAATGCTATCCATTTAACAGTGTGTATCAAGTGCTTTTGTGTGTGTGTGTGTGGCACCAGGTCTGAAGTCAACAAGTACTTGCAAGACAAGACCCCTCAACAGAGTAAGGTATAGTATTGAGGGATAAAATCAGGTGTCTTGCTGAAGGGGTAAATACATGGCTTGCTCATCTGGAAAGAGAGAGATAGGAGGTCAAGGTTCAAGGTAAATACTTAAGACAGAATTGGATAGAGGAGCAGAAAAAAGTGAATGTATAGGTAAGTGCACTTGAGTGAGAATAGTATGTCTTGATTAGAGATTGTGTTTATAAGTATGTATGCAAAGGTGAAGCTTTGTTATAAAACCCAAAAAGCCAATGCTGTAAACATTCTAGAGAAATTAAAGGATGTTATTAAAGAGGTGTTGGTG
Organism: Octopus maya; assembly: GCA_027122535.1. Lineage (NCBI taxonomy): Eukaryota > Metazoa > Mollusca > Cephalopoda > Octopoda > Octopodidae > Octopus > Octopus maya. The sequence continues at coordinate 132,157,997 of JAOPJW010003905.1, forward strand.
AAAAGAACAGACAACATTTATTTCTATGACTCCTGGGTGGAGTTTAAAACATCTGTGTGGCATTTGCAAAGATGTGGGTTTAGTGGGAAGAAAACATCAAAATCAGTTTAATGAAAATGATGAAATTCAGATACTATTAAATGAAAAAGAATGTAGCATTTATATCATGACATTTAGGATATTTAGTGGAGGAATAAAGTGGAACAGATACAACCTGCATCTAACTCCAACAATACAAAACTTTTGTATAGCTTGCTGTAGGAAGTTTATGGGCCATCATCATCTGTTATTTCTATGAGTACTGGCTTCCAAAGAACTGCTCAGAGACCCCTCTAAAGATATTTTTGTCAGGTGGTAAGAATACTTTAACGAACTTTTAAATAAACCTCAGGTTGATAATGAGCATACTGGCTTGATTCCCTGTATGCCCATAAAAGAACAAGGTAGAAATTCCTTCCATTGAAGAAGTTGAAAATGTAAAAAAAAACTTACATAGTGGAAAATTTCCTGGGACAGATGGTCTCTGTGCTGAGATCTTGAAATGTGGAAGTGAAAGCCTGATTCAACATCTAAATTAATGCAAAAAAAAGTTTGAATGGAAGGGAATATCTTAAATGATTGGAAAGATGTTCTCTATAAAGAGAAACAGAACTATTGAAATGACCATAGAATATCTTTCTGTTGTAGGCAAGGTGTTGGATCATGCTAGACAGACATTACTGGTAAGGTTCTCCTTAGGTCTCAGTGTAATTTCAGAAATGATAGGAAAACAAGATATCTTTTCTATTAGTACAGGAAAATGGCATTGGGCAGAAGATGGACCTGTATCAATTCTGTTGATCTAAGATTTTTATATTGAGAATAGAAATGCTTTGTGGAACATTCTGGGGAAATTTGGGTGTCCTGATTAATTTCGATGGAACAAAAGCATGTATCAACATGGATGGTAAGCTCTTTGATCCAATTTTAGTTGTAAAATGTTAAGCAAGGGGATCTACCAGTACCAACTTCGTTTGCATTATACTTTGCTATGGCTTTTAAGGATTGTTTACACATGGTCTGCATCAGATGTCAATAAGTGGGATGTTGAATAGAAGACTGTTTGTCAGAACAAAGCTGTTGTTTTCATCACTAATTCACAAATTGTTGTATGCTGATGACTGCAATCATGTTGCTCCCTGCAGCATCTGTGCCAAATGTGTATGGACAGAAATTGCAGGTTATGGATAAATCTGTTTTTAAACTACTAAACATGACAAATATTCTTGAGGATGAAATCTCCATCCAAATGAAGAAAGGCAGTGATGCATTTAGAAAATAGGATGTATGTTTATGGTCTCAGCATGGAATTTCAATTGAGACAAAGTCAAAGGTCTACACTACTTGTGCTTTGTTTTCATTGCTATATACATATGAGAGCTGGATTACTTAGTGGAGGCATGAAATTTTACCAACAGTGTCTCTACTGTATACCAAATATCCTATGTATATGTATTAACTTTTACAAGAAAAAGATTGATAGTGCCTTCGAAATTTTGGTTTGCTCATCATCATCAGTCTAATGAAGACACTTCACTTTTAACTTGTAAAAGTTTAATAAACATACTCTACTAAAAAGAATTGTGTGATCCTTTTATTTAATATTAACCCTTTAGCATTTAAACCAGCCATATCCAGCCCAAATATTCTACTTGTTTAATGTTCAAACTGTCAGAATCTGGCATCTTACACCTACCCTACAATGTCATTCTAAAAATATACAATCTCATCATAGAAATCTCAAAGTTACAGGATAATGCATGATTAATTCAATACAAATTAGTAAGTATTAAATTTGAAACAGTAATCTGAATACTACAAGGTTAAATTGTTTTTATATATAACTTTACAAAAATAAAGCATTAATATATACATACATATACATCTATGTATGTATACGTAACTGCATTTATATATACTTTTATAAATACCATGAAATTGATACCTGAGCTTAGGAAACGATAAACATTATGTAGCAAGTTGTCTAAGTCTGGAAGCAGAGAATGCTGTTCATTTTCTTCTGGCTCATCCAAGAAACATGTAAAAATTCTGTGTTTAAAATATACAGAATAAACAAGTGTTGCACAAAAGGTCATTAACTGTCTGCAGTCCAAAAATTGCAAATACACCTACCTGTATTTGTCATCATAATGATGTATATGTTTACTTGGTGAAATATTATCTGGGTTTTACTTCTCATGGAAAATGCATCAACTTAATCTATAAATGTTTCATTCACTAGTATCCTCTTTTAATTATGTTGTATCATATCAGACATATACACACATATGACAAGCTTCTGCACAGTTTCTGTCTATACCAAATTTCATTCACCAGGCATCGGTTAGGATACATTGTTTTCTTGGAGAGCTTGTGTAGTAGAATCAAACCTGAGAATACATGGTTGCAAATTAAAATTCTCAACCATATAACCATTACATATATATATATATATATGTATTTTATTTTTTTATTTTTTTATTTTTTTTATTAATA
>JAOPJW010003905.1:132208557-132221440 GCA_027122535.1 Octopus maya
TATATTCTTTGCACGATGTTTTAGGCACTGAGCAATCCCTCTCTTTACACTCTATGGATGGTGGGAATTGAAGTTGAGGTATCGTCCAGTAAAGGTCAGCTTATGGTATACGATGTCCTGAATCCATACTTGGTGCGTATTATTAATACGTCCAGGAATGCCAGCTGATTGTCTTTTTCCTTTTCTATTGTGAACTGTATGGATGGCTTTATTGAGTTCACATGATCTAACAGCACTTGGACATCTACCTGGTGGGGCCAGAGTATAAAGGTATCATCAACATATCATAGCCATAGTGTTGGTTTTAGTGGTGTTGATCCTAAAGTCAACAGGGTATAGCTGATCATGTATGAAAAATGGAGACCACCTCCCTCTGTGGGACGAAGTTAAAATAATAGACAGAGAACACCACAGGAAAATACAAAAACTAAAAGAAGCAGCACAGATGCTAGGACACAACAACCTCCTAAGCAGACCAAGTGCAGATATGAGTAGTATATGGGAACCGGTATTAAGGAAGGATAGAAAAACATTGGATTTATAAGCCCTAAAATTCACTCCATAATTGCCCACGGGCATATTGCATAGTGGTTAAGAACGCTAAGATTCCGAGTTTGATTCCAAGCAGTGACCTGAACAATAATAATAATATCGAAAAATACCTTAGGAACAAGAACCTAGGTTTAAAATTTCCCCAAGACACCTGAAGAAAGCTGGAGGGTATATCAGCCAAAACGTTGTGTTAACAACAAAGAAGATGAGGACAAATATCCATTGAATGTAAATAATGTACATAATTCCTCATCTTTTAAATATAGAACAAAGAATTAGACATTAAATAAATATGGTATGTGTGCAGATCTGTAATCCATGTCATAAAATGGTACCAATAGTATCATCCTCTCTTTGACTCTCCCTTTCCTGAGATGGTCCTGACTACTGTTCGAAGGACTCTTCAATATTCTTGGCAAAATATAAAGATCCATATGGTCTACACATCAACACATTCAAGTTATATTTGGAGCATCTATTATTACAACATCCTGGTTCAAACACATATCACAAGAGAGCTGAGAGTGGTATTATTAAACTTATTTAATCATTAATCACAAAAAAAAGTAAATTTCATTCTCCACCACAAATTCATTCATCATTCTTGCACTTTCACTTCAATTTTTTTTCCATTAGAAAAAAAAAAAAAAGTTTTTATTTTTGAGCTCCAATGACATAACATCTTTTTCCTTTTAGCTGGTATCACACAACAGATTTAGGAAGTCCTTTGCAAAAGTCAATTGCTTTTTTCATGTAAATTTACCTCTTTGGGAATAGTGCAATGGTTTTATTCTAAGGGCTCACCCTGACACCTAATCACTGCATTTTTATCTTTTCCCCACTCCACACTTTCTTCTTAAATGTATTTATGTGGCCCTTTTACAGCAAGAAACACGTTATGTTCTGGCCCTTTTTCTCACCTCGTAACATATTACCTCTCTCAGGATTCATACATAGTCTTGCAAGTTGCACAATAACCTCACTAGTAAAGGTAGTTTGAAAACAAAAAAGGTACCTGGTACACTCTGTGAAGTGGCTGGCATTCAACTGAAGAAACTATGCCGAAGCAGGCACTAGAACACTATGCAGTCCTTGGACACATCATATCTTGTCAAACCATGCAACCCAATATGAAACAAGGATTTTAAATAATAATTAAAGGCATTCAGCATTTGTTCTCTCCAGACATAACTATTTGAAGAACATGGTCAGTTACATGGTAGATTAGCTGACTTTAAGATTCTGTAGTAGAGCTCAAATGTTTGCTAAACTTTGGTGGTGCCAGTCAAGGCTCCCAGTTATGAGTCAAATAGCAGGTCTCAGACATGTGTCACACAAACTAATCCCCTTGCCAAAAGGTTAAATAGGCTGTCTCATGGAAGTTTGAGAGAGAAGACTAGTAGAGTCAACTAAACTAGTAGAATGCAATGGGGAATCATTGCTGTATCATTCCAAGAAAAATCATGTATCCTCAGACTTTGCTATGGATGTCCATGGTTGCTGACCCCAGTGGGCATGTAGAAGTGTATCTTGGACATGAATTCATGGTTTCCTCCCACAAAACAGAATTTTGTAAATCTTTTAGAAATTACTTCTTTTATAGTGACTTAACAGAAAAAGCCCATTTTAAAATATCAAGGTGATAAGAAAATTTTCAACAAATTTCATTCATTGGATAAGTTTTGATAGAAGGGTCTTCTCGGGCTCTTCCATTTCATTGTAAATTAATGCCTCGAGATCCTACACAACTAGTGAGTTTAGTCACCTTATGAGCAAACTTGTTCAAACCATGCTAGCATGAACATTAAATAATGTGCAATTACTAAATGAGCCTCTAAATGATTGTTCAACTTGCTAGAAATAGCAGGAAAACTACACTGTAGCATATTAAAAAAAAAAAAAAAAAAAGATAATTTAGTCCAAGGTGCACTAAACCTGAAAACGAAACAAGATGGTCATGGCTGGAATGCCTTTTCTTTTTCATTTAATGAGGAACGAAAGTACTGTCCCATGACCATTTAAGGGGCCTTTGAGACTGGAAGATATCAAATTGGGGAAAGGTTTGAATGCTTGCTACAGAGTAGGCTGCTGAAGTCACCAAAAGATGTGGTGTTAAACTGAGCAACAAGTTCCCTGGAACTAAACAGTTATGTTCTGTTTTGTTACAATGATTGAGCTACTTGCCCTGATTGCAAATGGAGATGAATGTGTAGGCATCAATGTCATTAAGAAGCTTACTTTCCAACCAGATGGTTCCAGGTTCAGTCCCACTTCACAGCACCTTAAGTGTTTAACTTGAGCCAAATTGTGCAAGTGGATTTAGGAAGCAAAACCCGAAAGCCTATATGTATGTATGCATATATATACATATAACATGATAGGCAGAAAATGGAATATACAAGAAAGTCGATTGCTCACAATGATTATTTCAACCAATCCTGCATATTTTATATACACAATAAGCATTGAGGTAGTTACAAAGACGATTGTGTAAATACCGTGCGTGACGTCAGGTAGCCATAGGGATTAAGCATGCTTCAATTATATTAGTGTCCTTTATGGCCATTTCCCCCATCTCAAACGTCTGACTTGCAGGTGCTGGTGGAACATAGAGGGCACACTTCATAATGTGGTTGGCATTAGGAAGGTCATACAGCCAGAGAAACCAAGCCAAATCAGACAACTCTCCAACTTGTCAAACCGTCCAACCCATCTTGGCATTGAAAACCGATGTTAAACGATTTTATACATATACATACACAAAATCTGTGTACCTGTCTTGACACGATTGCAAAGGAGTATCAGTTTTATGGCAGATATGGAAACCTGACTGAACAAAAAGACCCCAAAATCTTCCCTTGCAAAACATTTATAACACAGAAATTAAGATTCTATAATAATCAGGCTTATTCATAGTAGTGAACTGTAATGAACATTAGTGGTGCCTATCATCAGACAGGAAACTTTGGGTAATATCAGAAATTATACTATACATGTACAGGAATGACTGTAATAAACTTGCTTCCTAACTGTAGCCTTGATAGGAATTGGTAGACAGAAACTGTAAGCCCATCGTCTATATGTGTGCATCTTAACCAGTGTTGGTATGTCTTGCTTAGTTCAGCAAAAGAGACCTCAGAATAAGTACCGGGTTAAAAAAAAAAAAAAAATCCTGAGTGTCAATTTATTCCACTAAAAATTGAAGGCAATGCCCTGGCATGTCTGCAGTCTAATTACCAAAACTATGCAAAATGAGTGTCACTGAGCTGAGGTTGGGAACAATTAACATGAAATTTTGATGGAAGGTTTTAATTTAACAATCAATCATAGAACCAGATGGGTTGGTATGAAAAGGGACAAGTCAACAGTAATATCAACTTCCTGTTTATGAATAACAAACAGGAAAGCTAGTTTTAATTAGCAACATTGAATATGTAATAAAAATGAAAATTAATTTTTTCATAAAACAGGGCCACTTTAAATCTTAACTTTAGCGCATTTTATAAAATTTAGAAAAACAAATTTACCCCAGGTAGGGAGAACTTTAATATTGTAACCTTACAGCAGTCATAAGACTAGACAGACGCAGATATGCTGTGTAGTTAATGTTTTTCAACCAAATGGTTTTATGTTCAGTCCCATTATGGGAAATTTTGGTGCCTTCTACTAGAGCTCTTGGAATATCCAAGGCCCGAATATATATACACACACAATCAAGTAAAGAATGGTAACAGTGAAAGGCATCTACCTTGCAAACATGGATATGTGGACGTTAAAACAACGGTCAGTGGCTAATATAGCAACAGTAAAATGTTTGGACATATCTAAAGTTAGCTTGCAATTAAAGACTAGATCATGCTCTCACATGATCTAGTCTTTAATTGCAAGCTAACTTTAGATGGTACAAAGAAAATCTAAAATATTGCCGTACCTCACCTGATATAATTTGTATTTTCCGTATTCTTTTTCTGGTTTCAGCTAGAGGCTGGAGCAACACCAACAGCGAGAAAAATGACTCCATTGAAAATGTTGACTAACCAAAGTACCAGCTGTTAAAAACCTAAGTATTTCATTTGATATGATCTAGACATTGGACTGAGGACAAGCTGTAGAACACTACCCAGAGTTTAGTTGAACAAACCGACCAGAGTATTTTGAATCTGGTCCCCATCACACTTTCTGAACTGCCAGCGATTGTCAAGAGATGTTAAGGGATTAACACAGCTTCCTCATTCCATCTACTAAATTTGCTCACAAGGTATTGGCCAGTCTGGAGGTACAGTAAGACACTTGGCGAAGGATACACACAGCAGTACTGAACTAGATATCACGTGATTACAAAATGAGGTTTAACTAGCCAGATAAGCCAATTTGGTCAAATTAGAAAGAAAATTGCCATTTGATTTCGAAGAACGGAGTATAGAAATACCAGGTATGTTTTGAATTATAAAGTAATTAGTAAATTGGAGGCAAAAACAATTTATATCAGGCATCTGAAGCACTTTAAAAATACATTTGCTAAGTGATTTCTGAAATTAATCTTGTTATTACCAATAAATTAGATACTTTCCTTACTGATGGAATAAATTCACAAGGTTTTAAAATGTATGCACTATCTCCCCTTAATTGCCCAATTTATTAACAGTTAAGATACAATTTACAAATATTTTCAAGTATTCAACAATCAGGTTATAAGTATGTATATAAACCCGTACCATCGAATATATACGCAAAAATATTTCAGTTATAAATATGGCAAGCTAAACTGTAAAATTACCAAGCAGACGCATCACAGGACAACCCGTTGAAATGAGAATCTAGTATCTACGAAAACAGGTGTGCGTGTGCATATATATATTATACATAAATGTAAACTTCCGCTACATACACCACCAAAACAGTAGACAATGGCGAAAGGGAATTAACCGAAGATTATTTCATTTTAACTTGCAAGGAGGAAAAAAAGCCAAACAAAATCGTGTGAATGATAAAATTTATTTGTGTAATGAAGACGCATGATAAATCTTATTTACTCCATCCATTAGAAGATGAGTGGAGGTGATCAATACAGTGTCTTATAAAAACACCAGATTGATTGGTTTGGAAGTTTCAAAATTGTTGTATAGTGATATACAAATAGTGAAGAGAATGGAAATAAAAAATACAAGAGAAAATGGGAAGTTAATAAAATCTCTCGGACTTATGACAATATAGCTACATATGACAACTATGTTCTCGTATTGGGAAGGGGTGGGGCTGGTGGCGGCAGGGAGAGGTTTTCCCGGTTATTTTGATATTTTTTTTTTTTTTTGAGAGCAGAGGGAAGGGTGTTAAAATTTAATTTTAAGGACTAGCAACCACACCAAATATACAACAAACACTCCATGGTTTATGTAGCCTTTTGTGATCCTTTCTTGCCGATAAGAGATTTGTGGATGTGAGGAATGACACCTGGAAAAACATGAAAAATAACTTCAGTAAGAATCAAATAAAAAATCCTAGACTACTTAAGATACTAAAAGGTAATTGCTAAGTTTGGAGTCCCTCAAACCATTTTAATTCTTTAACAATTTGCCCAACTTTTACTAACAGAAAAAAATCCCTAATTCTTAATTTAAAACGGTTTTGCTGAAAAAAAAACAAAACAAATTCAGCAATATAAAATGCTAGTGCATTATTTTACATAGCCCAATCAAGGTAGAAAAGCTTAAAGTAGACGAGGAAAAAAAAAAAAAAAATGATACTGACCACCACCAGCAATTGTTGCCTTGATTAGAGAATCCAATTCTTCATCACCTCGGATTGCTAACTGTAAATGACGGGGAGTGATACGTTTCACCTTCAAGTCTTTACTGGCATTACCAGCCAACTCTAGCACCTGAAATATTAAAAATCAAGTCGGTACGTTGAAGAACGTAAATGATTAAATATATCCCCTAATAAATCTAGTTGAGGGGGAAAATAAACCGGTCGTGATCAGATTGCTAAAAGTTTAAATAGGCTCTCTACCATAAAACAAGTAATCCTAATTGCTAAAAATAACTAAATTTATTTCGTTTTTGGTTTGCAAAATTCTTTATGCGAGTTCGTGTGTTGAAGCACATTCTGTTGTCTAGAGTCATTCTCTTTTAGTGACATAATTTAACACACTCACCGGTAAAATTTCAACTTATTTTTGTTCCTAAAATTTTCGTTGCATCTTGCAACCTTTTCAAGAGTCCAAACTATTGATAGGGTTGCAAAACTTTTTAGAAAAATAAGAAATAAGTGGAAATTTTACTGGTGAGTGTGTAAGGTACCTAAAGAGAATGACTCTCCAGATAACTAAATTTACTATTACTTTTAATAAAAAAAAAAAAAAAAGGTTGAAATGAGTTTCAAAAAGGGAAAAAGACTATGGTCACATCTAAGACACTGACCTGGAATGAAGCAACTTCGAAATTTTTTTTAATGTATATTTACAGGTAAAACGCCAGTTTAATAACTAATAAATCCTGACACGAACTAATTGTGTAAATGAAAACATGAAAGGTCTAGTAGTTATGGATGATAAACAGCCTCACCGTTATTTCAAATCTTGAACCGGCGAGGTATCATTGGCTGAGGAGGCCGTGTGAATGTATTCAGCTGTATGTGTGCTGTGTATAGAGCAGCTACACACAATTAGGTGTAGGGGTATAAAAGAACCAGTCCATCAAGTACCCCTCCCGGCTTTATAAACATTACCACCTCTACTACCACCACTAGTAAGAGCAGCAGTAAGCTCGAATCACAGACAAAAAGACATTTCAAAATTTCCCCCCAGCCCCGCTTAATTACTCAAAGCAAACATTTAGAAAATAAAGACATTAAATTAAAAAAAAAAAAAATCATTAAAACATACGAATGGTAAGCTTAACTAAAAAACCCAACTGATGACCTAATTTACCCCTTCCTCTTCAATTACTGAGGTTTTCCGAACTTTTTAAAAAATTTTAGTAGGGACTGAAAAATAATTTTTTTTAGTCAACAATCCCTGCCAAAAGTTAGTCTTTCAAAAGACGAGAAATGATTTGGATAAAATCGAAATTGTATTTAATTAGAACCTAAACAAGAACCGAGACTTTTTTTTTTTAGGCGGTATGAGGGCTTTGTGAAGAACTAGAGAAAAAATATATATCAAAACAAGACTGCCAAGCCTAGATATATATCTATGGCCAATAACTGTAGATAGAACTGTTTTATACATTTAAATTCAAATATTACCGGAGTTATAAAACAATTAGGAACTGTAGTTGTCCAGGGAAAATACAAAGAGCCCGACAACTTTCAGACTTTTTTGTATTGGACATATTGGCGGGAATTAAACAAATCAAATTTGGTAACAAAAAAGATATCTCCAACAAAAAAAAAAAAGAAAAAAAAAAGGCAACTTTCCACACAGTGAACAATAGAATATAGCTTGTAGAAACATCGACATTTTCTAATATCATTGTAAAAATGTAAGTAAAGTGCAGGCTAAGCAGGCCATCAGCTAATTTAATAAACCCGCGAAATTTCAATGAAGGATCGAGAGAGTAATTAAAAATACGTAACCAATAACGGAAAATTTATAGTTGTTGAGTAAAATAGAATTTGTTTTAAATCCTACCTCAGCCGTTAGATACTCTAAAATAGCTGCACTGTAGACTGCGGCCGTTGCTCCTACACGTCCATGGCTCGTTGTTCTGTTTTTCAAGTGCCTGTGAATACGACCGACTGGAAACTACAAAATAATACAAGCATTAATCGTTTACGAAATGGTAAATGACAGAGATTAGATTCTAGAAAATATATTTTAAAGAATGATGTTCATTATGACTAACCTGCAAACCAGCACGAGCTGAACGTGACACGGCTTTCGCTTTAGCTTTTCCTGAATCTTTACCGGCTTTTCCTCCCGCCTAAAAATATTTGGAGAAAAACCAAAATAACAGATCACTTAATAACTTAGTAAATGGAAAATGAAACATCGAGGTAAACGACAAGACAATTAAGCAGGTATAAATAATAATTACAACCATCGATGGCCATTTAGGACCGAATAATCAAACGGATGCTAACCATGTTTTTTCGTTTCACTCACAATCAGTAAAAAATCCTCTCTGCGTTCTCCTGCAACCGCCAAAACACTAACACCTTTAGCTTCGTCACGTGCCTGAATAAACCAATGAAAAACGAGCTCTTATATATGGACCAATGAGAATTGGCAACACAATAAAAATACTCGCCGCTGTTGTTTTCGTTGGTTTTGGGCCTCAACTCATGTTTGTGACTCTTTTAAAGTCGTCATCATTCCTTCTGGGTTTGATTATTTAGTAACACTGGAGACATTCTTACTGTCTCCGCTTTAAAATAAAATAATACTACCTTACTGCAAAATAAAATAAATACTAAATTTATTAATTCAACGCAATATTACTTGAATATATAAAATGGGGTTAAATCATAATTACAAATAAATTTATTCTTCTTTTAAAGCAAACCTACGTTTTCCCCTCTCAGTTCCCTTTCGTCGCAAATTTTATATTCACAAATGATTATGGCAATTCTTTTTATTTAAAATGTACTTCCCCCACTCTCTCTCTCTCCCCACGTATATATATAAACACAAACCTGAATCTATTTCTCATTGTTTTTCCTTTAAAATATTTATTTTTACATGATTAATTTAGTGTTAATTAATGAAATCTGCAAGCTATTTAAAAATTGAAATAAAAAGCCGCTGTGGAAATCTGCCAGCGACGAAATAAAGAGACAGTTGGTGCGCAATGTGATCAGTTGTGGTCTTTTAATTAATTACTTCTCTATCTAAGTAAACCAGAACTTTTTAAATAATATTTCTTAAATGGGATTCATAGTATTTTTATTATTAATTGTTTTTTACTATAAATTTTTCTTTTATTCTCCGGGAGAATAATTTCTTATTTTTTCGGAGGGAAAATAAACAAGGCTTTGTTCGCTGTGTTTTTCTTCTCTTTTTAACGATGAATTACTTTTTAAATTCCGAAAATGTCAATGGAGTATTATTTTTATAAAAAGAAGAACCCGATGTTTATATAAATATAAAACAATTACAACGAAATATCACAATTAATATTTGTTTATTTATTAGAAGTATTGAAAATTATAGAAACCGAGAGAGAGATGGGGTGATTTCTTGTCTCCAATGTGAAAGTTAAATTCTATTGGGAATTGTGCCAAAACAAGCAGCAATGTTTTGATAATTACTGGGAGGTAACACTGGAATTGTCCAATTTATGTTTAGAAATTAAGTTTGCGACTCGTTCGTCATTTAGACAAACTTTCTTAACAAAGCCGACTGGATAAATACAATATATTTGTAGGAAATATATTGCTAAATTCTTTTTCTAGTTTACTCTTGTTTTTCTTCTAAAATTCCAATTGTTTTCACCAGACTTTTATTTTTTAGGCGATCTTTCAGTACGAACCTGGGGACCCGGTTTCAATTCCTAGTCGAAGCCATCTTCCTTGAAAAAGGCATGAAAAAGGCTCTTGAAAAAGGCATGAATGTCACAATTTTATTTTTCTATCCTTAGGTAAGATTTAAATCTTGCTTAAGAACACAACACATTCGAAATTCTCATTAGTCTAACGAATGTTGTTTTCATCGACATCACCATCTCATCATCATCATCATCAGGAATTACACCAGTTATAGAACGGCCTGGATAATTCCTGAAAGAACCGCTGTCTGTTCGCTTGACTTGCTACAAAATAGCAGGCAAAACACCATCCTACCATCATAAATAAAGAAATTTACTTCGGATAATATAGTCCCTGATGCACAAAAAGACAGGATGATAACAGATGGAACGGCGTTTATTATCAGGTTGTTGGATCAGCACTGACCCAAGTCTAAGCTAAGAAATTTTGTAAACATAGTCCTTTTTTTTTCTGGATACTTTTTTTTTTTTGATTCTTGAAATCGTGAATTGGTCATATTTTCGAAGATTTGGAATAAGATTATATTCGAAAGAATTAGCCAAACATGAAGATCGTATAACTCCTGTTGGTATGTGTGTGTGTGTGTTATTGTCTCTTCACCTTGACTTTTTTTGATAGTTATGAGTTTCACCATCATGCAAGTAATGTCCTTTATGCGAAAGAAAACATGTCTGGTCATGGGGAAATATTACCTTGCTTGGAAACAGAGGAAGGTTAGAGACATGAAGGGCATTTGGCAGTAGAAAATCCTTGCAAGCATGGAAAAATATACATTAAAACTATGGTGAATTCTCTCTCCTTACTCTCTTAACTCTGGAGTGCCCCAAAGTTTGGTTTAGTTTCTAAATCTCTACCTTCTCTATATCAATGATCTACTTGCCATTACATCCAATACCACCCACTCCTACACATACAATATGACCTTCATTCTTTCTTAACATTCTTCAAACATGCATCATCTAGGTGCAGCCTAGACACTACATGCCAAATCCACACCAATTCCATGAACAGAGATCTTGAAAGTATCCTCCAATGGCAATATATGTTAACTTTGTCTCTTTTGACTGCAAGAAAACATGAATGCTACTTATATCAAGTAAGCATCATTTCATCATACCTTCCCTTAAACATGAGTAGCACACACAAAGAGCTCTCACAACTAGAGTGCCAAATACTGTACCGCATTATCACTGAGGATCTCTCCAGGAAAGCACATTCAAAGCACCTCAATGATTTTGTCCTCTTCAGGGCCATAAAATTCTTCAGCCCCACCAAAATTATTGATTTTCTATAAAAGTTCAAGCAAGGCTCACAACAGCTTAATGCTCCCATATCTAGGACAGTGCTGCTGCTGCTAGATAGGCATCCTAGACCACATCCAGAAAAAGGCCACCTAATTCATGGTATTAAGTCAATGCTCAAGCCTCTAATCCAGGGATGTACTGCCTCCTCTCTCTGTCTCTTCTACTGATAACAGAATGACAGGAGCCATACTGACTGGGCTTATGCTATCTCTAACTGAAACATTCCCAAATCAAATCACGCATCTCTCTTCCTTCCAGCATCTTTGTTGTGTCCAACCCACCCCTACAAACGTCATATGAACCCCTACACTTCCTTTTCAAAACATTATCCCTCTGCAACTTCTTCCTTGCTTGCTCTTTCTCTCAGGCATTGATTTATAATAGCTCAAGTGGCATGTTTACAGTATCCTCCTCACGAGTCTCAATGGACCTGCAAAGGCCATGAGCACTGCTCCTTTCTCCAGACCCAAGAAGTAGCAAAAATGAGGGCAACCTTTTACCTGGAGTTGTACAGTAAAAAGTAATTTATATTTCTTTATAGGGAGCAAATAAGATTATCATTGATTGCTAATCTTACCCTGTACCTCCAAACAGAGTGGATATTTCATTATCTAACACTCACTATAAACCCTGCTTCTTGTAATACAAGACAATTCTCTTCTGAGTCTCAGAGTCAATTTCCTTGAGATAAAGCACAAGAAAGTTGACAAGATATGAAGGAAATTGGTCATGTGGAGTTGAAGACTCAAACCTTTTCACATCATTCTGCATCATCTGATGCACAATAGGTAACACAAGAGAAGCTGAAACTACTGAAGAATAAAAGATTTATGTTTGATATCCAGACAGGAGCAGTGGAAGTTACTTCATCAAACAAATGTGTGTGCATGGCTGTATATAAAACAGGACTTATTTTTATATATTTTTAGGACAAATAAGATAGTGAGCTGACAAAATCGTTACATGCTGGACAAAATATTTAGCAGCATTTCTTTTGGCTTTGCAAACTGAGTTCAAATCCTGATGATGTTGCCTTTCATTGTTTTGGGAGTCAATAAAATAAGTACCTGTTGAGCAATGTAATTGACTAAACCCCTACCCCCAGAATTACAGGCCACATGTCTATAAGAGAAAGAAAAAAATATTTTTATGACAAATAACCTAAGCATAGTCAAATTAATATCAAAGAAAGCTCCACCGTGGTAGGTATCTTTCTCAGTAACACTAACACTAACAACAACCAACACAAACAGTAACATAATAAACATTGTGACTGGACACTCTTTACATCCTAAACACACCTCATCAAACCAACTATGACAATTTAGCAACCTGGAAAGACTCTTCTGCTCTATACTCCTAAATATCACAGCTGTTTGGTAAACATATGGACTGCTTACAATGGAATCCACTCTGTTACAAGGTCTCTGATTTGAGATTACTTCCTTCCTTTTCACACATGTCTTAGAGGCCCTGTATAGGGTCATGGGTACTACTTTACTTTTTGACTAAAAGCTACAAAAATAACTTCATACATACAC
>JAOPJW010003905.1:132785605-132796600 GCA_027122535.1 Octopus maya
CTACACCCTGAGATTAGGTGGTCTATAGTTTCAATCGCATCGTTACAAAATCGGCATTTTGGGTCAGCTCCATTTTTCATCACATTGGCTTGGTATTATTATTATTATTATTATTATTATTGCTGCTGCCATACTGTAAAGTCATGGAAATTTGCTGCTCCATAAGTTGAAAAGGTGTTTGTAATCTTTTCAGCCTTCTAAGGCCCTGTTTTCATTTTTATTGTTGTCATTACATTTCCAAGATTATCTGGATTGTGCAGATAGTATTTTTGTGTTGAAGCATCCCCTACTTTACAATAATTTTTGAATTTTAACTGCTTTCAGCTAAAACAAATATTTTGCAATTTTCTGTAATTATTTAAAGATGGCTGATAAAGAAACCATCATAATATTTGACAAAGGAATGCACTCCTTGTCAAAGAAAATTGAGAACGAGGAAAGAATTGAGAATATGAATATTGAATGACCTAAATTTAAGGATGTCACCAAGGCAAAAAACTTTTCACCTCTAAGCAACATCAAAATTTGTATGTCGACAATGAAAACAACAGCAACAGCAGTGACAGTAACAACAACAATAATAATAACAGCAACAACAATACAAAAGAAATGAAACATAAAAACACAAATATTGCCTCTGCGTCTTTTGTATCTGTGGGGGGAAATATGGAAAGTTTCCACATAGATGAAGAATTAAAATTTTAAAGAGAGATGGGAGAAGGGTAGTGCTAAACCCTCCATCCGATGTGATAGAAAATATCGCAAGCTGCACGGTAACATACCATTGTATCGGAATCAAGTCTTGGCGGATGGAAAATGCAAAGTACAAAAATACCTTTGGTGCGTGTGGGAACAAAAGACCCACATCACCTGTGGGAAGAAGTTTGGAACTATTGAGGTGAGATTTAGGACGGAAGAAGCTAGATTTAATTCTGCAACCACTTTGAGGAATGACAACTTTTTCTTAATCCCCAGCTATTGTAGCCAACACCTTGCTAAGATTAGGGTGCTGATGTACCACCAGAAATATCCATTAGCTGGTTAGTGGTGGCCATCTTGGCAGGTTTAGAAGAAGACGAAGCCACAATATTGGAGGTCAAGAAGCTACCTGAGCAAAACTGGTTAGGTATAGGTATGGAACTGACCTTGCAATGCATGCAGGGCCATATGGACCAGCTGCCCGATCTAATCAATCTCCCAGATAGTACTCACTTGTCAGTGTTCATGGTGGGTAAAAAGCCAAGATGCCACATATATGGATGTGTAAATCACTTAAAGGCTGTCTGCCCTGAAACAAGGAAAAAATAAAGTCCCACTGCTGCCAACATTACAAACAACCACAAGTGCAAAATCATAAGCAAGTGCTCAAGACTCCTACGCTCACCTATGTTTTCATGCCAGATTTGTTTGGCAGCCTCTTGGCAGATGTCTACAGTAATTGGCAGCAGAACGGGAGAATTCCTAGTACTGTTAGGCAGGGTGTGGTAATACTACTAACAAAAGACACTGACAATGGGGATGTGCTAGTGAATTTTTGGCCCATAACTCTGCTAAACATAGAGTTTAAGATTTTGGCCAAGGTGTTAGTGTAAAGGTTGTTGGGGGAGTACAAACATGCACAATCCCAAGCAGATCTATTCTCGACAACCTCCACCTTATGCGATACATTGCTTTGGTGGGGCCCTGATCAATTTAGAACAGTCAAAAGCTTTTGATCGGGTAGACCATCACTACTTGGAAGCCGTCTTTAAAGCAGCCGGTTTTGGACCTGTTTTCAGAGGCTGGATTGCTGCAATGCACAGCGGCACCTGCTCGGTAGTCAAAGTAAATGACCACCTATTGGAACCATTTAGTATTGCATGTTCGGTCCATCAGAGCTGCCTGCTGTCACTTCTTCTGTCTGTGCTGGCTCTTGAGCTACTGCTGTGCAAGTTGGAGCAATTAAGAGGCCTTCCTTTCAAAATTGGACTTGGAAGGGCAGTGTCTGCATACACGGACAACGTCACTGTCATCATGTTGGATGCCTCAGAAGTGGAGAAGGTCGGCTCCATTCTAAAGGAATATGAGTCGGTTGCAGGGGCTAACATCAATGCTGACAAGTCAGTGGGATTGCAACTGGGCACCTGGAGAGGCAGATCAGTGCTGTCAGATGGTGTCATTGGTTGCTGGACTGACGGACCAGTTAAACTGCTCGTGGTTGGTCCTGACCTCGAGGTGGATAAGAATTGGGATGTGGTGATGAACAGGGTGACCTCTCTTACCTAGAAATGGGCAGAAAAGAAGTTGTCTCTGAAAGGTCAGGCAGAGGTGGCAAATGCCTACATCACCTTTGTCATTATTTATCATCTGACCATCGTGCCTTGCCCCAGCTACTGCTTGATTAGATTGGAGCATATTTGGTTTGTTTTCTTGTGGAAGGGACACGTTCCAATAGTCAGGTGGTCGGTCTGCTGCCAACTTCCTTTGTGTGGCGGCTAAGGCATGCCATGCCTTTTAATGCACAGACATGCACTCAGGTTGTGCCACCAGCAGCAATTTCTAGAAGGTGAACATGTGTGGGCTCTGTTTGTGAGACACGTCTTTCTGCAGCTCATCTCCTTGATGGAGTTGCAGTCCTGGGTAAAGGATTGGCTGAGATTGGGCACCTAGCACTTAGAATGTTATCAGGCACTCATTGGTGCCTACAAGTTGAACAATAGGATCAGTAGATGTTCCACTTTAGATATTTGTAGAGGATTAGTAGTGGGGAAGTGTGATGTCATCCTCGGAGAGACTCTAGGCATTGAAACAGATGAACTGGCAAGTCTATTTCAGAAGACTTTCTGGTCTGGGACTGTTATGGATAATTTCCAGATGTCTTTGGCCAGCCAGTCCTACCAGGGGGCGCTGTCGGTTCGAGATAAACTCTACAGGCACAGATGTATTGTCAGACGGGCTTGTCTAAAGTGCTTGCAGAGCAATGAAACTTTTCTGCATGTGCTTGTTTAGTGTCCGGGCATTGCTGACTTGTAGAGTTATGTTGAACAGCTACTGTCATGTGTAGGTCAGATCCATGTGTCAGCCGAGTCAATAATGATGATTGCCCCATTGCCCTTCTTTAATTCAGAGGAACCCCATCACTATCACTTTTTTCTTTTCCCTCTTTTTCTAGTGTCATATACCATGTATACTTCCCTTCATCTAATGTATGCCGTGTATACTTTTTATTTGATCATTCCATTATATGTAAACCCCCACACTTTATCTTTGTATTGTCCTCCTTATCCTTTGCCCTGGTGGCAAATAAAAAAAAAATCATTATTATTATTGTTATTGTTATTATTATTATTATTATTATTAAGGCGTCGAGCTGGCAGAATTGTTAGCATGCCAGCAAAATGCTTAGCAGCATTTCATTCACCTTTACATTCTGAGTTAAAATTCCGCTGAGGTTGACTTTGCCTTTCATCCTCTCGGGGTCAATAAATTAAGTACCAGTCATGTACTATGGTCAATGTGATTGACTTTCTCCATTTCCAAAAATTTCAGGCCTTGTACCTTTAGTAGAAAGAATTATTATTATTAGGTTGAGTTTGCCTTTCATCCTTTTGGGGTTGATAAAATAAGTACCTGTTGAGTATTGGGATCAATGTAATTAACTTAACCCCTCCCCGAAATTGCTGGCCTTGTGCGAGAATTTGAAATCATCATCATCGTCATTATTATTATTATTATTATTATGATTATTATCATCCTCTTTTATATACTCTTTAACTGCATAAGTACTTTGTTTAAATGTAAACATGTGACCTATAATGGTTTGTAGGAAATTACTTATGCATATATATGTGTGTGTATGTGTACATAGCCTGATGAAGGCAAGCAAGCTGAAGTTTCACTGACAACCTTTTCCCTGTGAAAGTTTAATAAACTTGTACATAAAAACAAACACTAATATATGTGTGTATGTGCATAAACACACACATACACACACATTACACACATGTGAGAAGTTCAGTTGTGTTTTGTTTATGCTCAACTAAGCAATAGACTTCTTTTTACTCAAATAGGATGTAGAATTGCTAATTATAGATACTGTTCAGTGTTATCATTAACTTGTTTTATATTTCTAATTCATGATGAATTAACATAATTGTAATTGTCTCATGTTTATCTTTAATGTTTTTGTAAATATTGGGTTTGAAATTGTTTAACCCTTTTGTTACTATACTTCTGTTGAAATGTACTGCTTTGTTGTAGTTAATTTTGAAAATAATGAAGAATTTAGTAAAATAATTTTATCATTATTAAAAGTGGTGAGCTGATGGAATTGTTTGCACATCAGATGTTTAATGTCATTTCTTCTGGCTTGTTATGTTCTGAGTTCAAATTTGGTCATGGTTGACTTTGCCTTTCATTGTTTTGGGATAAATGAAATAGGTGCTAGTTTAGCACTGGGGTCAATGTAATCAACTAGTGCCATCCCACAAAATTTCAGGTGTTGTGCCTATGATAAAAGATGGATTATTAACCTAGTGTTTAGGTGGTGAGCTAGCAGGCTCATTAGCACGCTGAATAAAATGCTTAGCAGCATCTCTTCTGGTTTTATATTCTGAGTTTAAATGCTGACAAGATCAACTTTACTTCTCATCTTTTCAGGGTTGAAAAATTAAGTACACACTGAGGTCGATGTAATTAATATGACCTTCCCCTCAAAATGCTGGCCTTGGTCCAAAATTAGAAAAAATTATTAACCTTGTGTTTGACACAGATTAGCATAAAATTTTTATTTGAAGTTTTAATTTACATCACTTTAAAACAGGATGTCGGTATTAGAGAAATGGGTGCCCTCAGGTGGGCTGGTATCAAATGGGTTAATTTATCATAAATGATACAAGTTGTCTGACTTCCATTTTTCTTTTGAGCCATAGAGCAGTTGACTTATATGAGTTACAGTATTTAGTTTCCTTATCTTATTTTCTGAGTTTAAATTCTTCTTTGGTAATAAAATAAATAACAATAATACACTATGGTCAATTCAGAAGCTATGTTCCTCCTTCATTTAAATGTGTACATATTCAAATGATGCAAAGACTGGTAGAAGTTAATGGTTATGTTAGTTGCCAGTCATCTCCTACTCTCCCTTGCCTCTCTCCACACAAATGTATGATAGGTCGCCTTCCCATTCCTTATCCACTAGTCACCATGGCACCCCTCAACATTACTCAGTTCCTACAGTTGTCACCTACTCTTCCTTCTACTCTACCTTTCATATCTATCCTTCAGCTCTTGTTCTTTGTTCTTTTCACCTCCTCACCCATTCCACATCTCTCTCCCATACACTATTGCAATCTCTGCCCACCCACATTCTCTGTTCTTCTGTCTCCCACTCACTTCTACTTACCGCATAGCTTGAGAATTTACTCAGACACTTCATCACCACTATGTTTATCTCTTCCCAGCTCCAACCCAATCACTCATCCTCTCTTCTAAAATATGAGTAGTCATGTAACTCCTCTACAATAAGAAATCTTCTGGCCCCTTCCCTCATACGTTAACCCCCTCATCTTCTAGCATAAAGCTACCTATCTCAGAGTTCATAGTCTTGCAAGCTGCATTGCTATCCAATACAAAATGTAAAATGCATGGTATTAGGAAGGGCATCTAGCCACAGAAATCATGCAAAAGCAGACATTGGAGCATTATGCAGTCATTTCACCTGCCAGACCCCATTGAATTGTTCAACCCATGCCAGTATGGAACTTTATGTGATGATGATAGTGATGATGATGATGGTATGCTATACTGTTAATGCTCAGTCACATAAAAGAGCTGGTCAGCTTTGAGTAATTGGTTGGTGAATTTTTACATCTGTTGTCTCATGCAGTCATGAGTTTGGATGGAAACTTATTGAGGCAACATTTCATGGCTGGATGCCTATCTTATTGCCAACCCGTACCTCTTTTTCAAGTATGGGTTTTTTTTTTTTTTTATTCCACTTATCCTTACAAAACACATAGCTATGGGATGTATTGTTTATAGGAGACCTGGATGTATGACAAGATCATTTTTATTTTTCTCAAATTGTGTCAAGTGAAAATGCACAGAATGTAAACAGTCACTCTCTCTCTCACACACACGCACGCACGCACGCACGCACGCACGCACGCACGCACGCACGCACGCACGCACGCACGCACGCACGCACGCACGCACACACACACACACACACCTGTTTGCATGTATGCACATGCATGTATATAAACATACACCTATTTCCATAAACACAGTCATGCACACACACACACACACACCTGTTTGCATGTATGCACATACATGTATATAAACATACACCTATTTCCATAAACACACACACACACACACACCTGTTTGAATTTATTCAAATACATTTATATAAACATACACCTATTTCCATAAACACACACACACACACACACACACACACACACACACACACACACACACACACACACACACACAATGGGTTCCCAGGCAGTTTATGTGTACTAATTCTGTAGTTTAGTCTAAGTCGTTGGTTGGCCTGAGACTATAGTAAAAGATACCCAAAGTGCCATGCTGCGAGATAGAATCTGAAGTCACATAGTTATGAAGTGTATGCCACATAGTTATCCACACAGCCATTTCCAGTGTCTATATATAATAAAAGTAAAGCATTTCAAACTGAGATAATATTGAGATTTAATTAAAAGAAAATAACTTTAATTTGATATTTTGTATCATTTGACCATGATAAAGATCAAATTATTGTAGGTATAGAGAATAATAAAAAAAGAAAAGGAAAGAAAAACAGTTTCCAGTTGTAAGGGAAGAGCCATTTACAGCTTACAACAATTGATTTCTTTTGGTTTCCTGGAACTGTTGAGCTGTATAGGTGGAGAATGAAAAAGAGCAAATCATTGTAGGTTATAAAATATCACTCACAGTTGAAATCTAAAGTGTTGGCAGAGTTTACTATATTTTAGGCTCTTGGGAGCATAATTTGTAATGTCATGTCTTTATTCATAATTCCGTTAATCAGTTCACTTATTCAAATAAAAGTATTTCTGAACCTGACATCTATTTGGAAACATCCCATTACCATAAAACATAAATGAATTAATGTTTTTCATTAAGAAAATGCCATCTACCATTATTGCTGGTTTAAATTGTAAATGATATGGTAAACTCATAACATAAAAATCTCTTAGGAAAATTCAGATGCTTATGTACCTACCACCACCACTGCTGCTGCCACAACCACCACCACCACCATGTCCACTTTTCCATGCTTGTATGGGTTGGCAAGAATTTGTTGAGGCTGATTTACTATGGCTGGATATTCCTGTTGTCAATCCTCCTGTTTCCAAGTAAAGTAATATTTACCTATGGCTAGACATGTTTTCATGGAAGATTGAAAACAAGGACACTGCTTACATGATAATGTCACTCTTTTACAAATTTCATGTGATACCAAGATAAGGAAACACTGACACACACACATGCATGCATGTGTACGCACACACACACACATGGCTTCTTTCAATCTCTATCTACCAAATCTACTCACAAGGCTTTTGGTCAGCCTGGAGCTGTAATAGATGTCACTTACCCATGCTTCCACACAGTGGGACTGAACCTGAAACCATGTGGTTGGTAACCAAGCTTGTCAACAACACACCCACACTCCTAAAACCTCCATCACTATAATTTAGAAGGAAATGTTCCTGTATGCTTAATATAAAAAAAACTGCTGGAAGTTGCTAATGTTTTAAATCAATTTGACTCTGTTATTTTACTGATGCACATTTTATTTATCTTGAAAAAAAGAAAAAGGAGCAAAGTTTGAAACATTAGCAAGATTTGTGCTCCAAGCTGTACGGTTGTGAATTGATCTAACAAACCATATTATCTCCTTTTTTGACTGGAGACAACTGCAGGCAGCCATCATCCAAAAACAAGCATGTACCATGCTTTTGCTAATTGTTGTAGGTGTAGGCATGGATATCCCTTTGAATCTCACATCCACCAGCACATCAATGATGTACTCTTAGGTCAAAGCTGGAAGCAGAGAGAACTGCACTAGCACTCAGGTGCTATGAAAAGAGCTAAACCTTTAATTATTGTACATTTCTATTTCTCAGATTGCTTTTCCCTGACATGGCAAATAATTGGAACTCTTATTCAAGCATAGAGTTCTTAGCAATATAAAGGAGGTCACTCTCTCTCTTTATGTATTCAGCAGAAACACTTGCTCAAACACAATGCAAATTTTCCAATTTGAAAAATTAATTCCACATGTGCGAACATAGCAAAATTAAAACACATACATGTGCACACGCATAGTCACATACATTGAATATATTTTCATGAAAATGTATTTGAAATCAATGAATGAAAATTTAAAGGAAACACTGAATTTGATGGTGTATAAAGGGTAGCATATTTATCCAGTAATCAAAAGATATACATGTTTCATTTTCAATTTTATTTTTTTAAAATCTCAAATTGATGTTTACAAATGAATATTGTTTATATCAAAATGTTATCCATCAAAATATTAAAATGTTCTCCATGTAATAGACACACATGCACGCACACACACACACACACACACGCACACACACACACACACAAACAAACACAAACACAATGATATACATGTATATTATGATACATATATGTATAATTATATATGTCATATCTCATCATCATTTTATATGTTTTTGTCATGCTTGTATTGGTTGGTTGGGTCTTCTCTTGCATGACCTCTCGATGACAATCTTCCCCATGTCATCCTCAATTTTCATCTTTTATAAGGTGTATGCATGTATGCAAACAGACCTCCCCTTACATAGCCCACCCTGTCACCGTTTAACTCTATCACTTACTTTTTCTCAATAATCTGTCTCACTAACCCCTTCCGTCTCCCCTTTTTCCTTGCCGTATGTCCTTGTCCTCTCTCTTTACTTTCCATTCTGCATCTAAAATTCATCTACCACTCAAAGTAGAGAGGGCTTAAAGATGTCATGTTCACGAGAATATCAGTTAGGTAGTGAGAGGCTGCATTAGTCAGTTCAAGTCAGATATCAGATTATTATACTTATTACTACATGATGGAGAGGACAGTCTTGTGGTGTCAAGAAGTTGGTAGCCAGTAGGGTTTTAAACCCGAGTGCTGTTAATGATGTCAGCAGCTGGTGAAGATGGGAGGAAGCTTTTCATGTTGCAAGGTAACTGGTGTGGTGGGTCAGGTCACAATTCATTTCATGTGTCGTGCATAACTGTGTGATGGAATTTTAACTGGATGCTGGTGAGAAATGATGATGGTGTGTATAAGGGGAATAATTTCACTATGGGCAACCAGAGATTATTTATTCTGCAATTGTGCAAGGGCCAGCTAATCTGGAACTAAAGTAATCTTTTTGAGATATCAGTGATTAGAGAAATTTTTATTTAGGCCACACTTCATTATATGAAGCATGGCTGCTGCTGCTGCTTTAGGTCATCTGAATAGCAAGAGAATATTTAAAGAATACAGAGATGTCTTTTTACCAAATGCACTTCCTGTCACCAACCCTTACATAATTTTTGATTTAGAGGAATTCAAAAGCACAGAGCTAGCAGACTATTCCTAATAAAATCCCTTCATCTTTAAATTTAATTTTCAAAGACACTCAGCACTCCAAACATGCATCCAAAGTCAACCCACCCTTATATAAACTGCAGACAATTAAATCAAACAATAACTCATATAGGAGAAAACAAGAGGGGCTCCAGAAATGTGCTTTGTGGCACTCATTAATGCATACTTTTTCAACAAGCCACCTGGGTTACCATTATTTGACTTTAAAACAATCTGAGAACACTTTTTTCAGCTTGTGACAAAAGATGTCATGGGTAACTTTTGTTGATGTTGTTGTTAGATCTTCTTTGACTCTGTAAGACTTATGATGAAATACATTCCAGCTATGACCATCACATTTGTTTTAGACAGTGTGTTTAAGAGTACATTATCCTTTATGTTTTTCCTTTTTTAAATTGGTAGAAAATGATTTGAGTGAAATTTGTTTACTGTTTCTAGCAGGTCCAACAATCCTTGTTGGTTTACTTTGGTTTATGTCAATTTTAGGTGTTTGTGGTTGTTAATTAAGATAATGAACTCTTCCAAATTTGATTATACTCTTGAAATTATGTTTTCTAAGTGTTTTGCATGTTAGTGTGGTAGTTCTCTCAGAAACAAAACATGCACAGGTTATTTTTGTTGGGTGATGGATTGGTTGAATGCCTTACAATATTGTTCTGCTTCTGTATGTTCTGAATTCAAATCTTATTGCAGTCAACTTTGCTTTACATCCCTTCCTAGTCATAAAATACAGCATCAGTCAAATATAAGCTAGATATAATTGACTAATCAACTTTCCCTCAAAAATTGCTGGTATCATGCTTAAGTTCAAACAATATGACTACATTTTGTCATTATAAAACATGTTTTGGGAATTCTTTGTGAGTTTGGTTTCACAGTATAATACTATTTATGGAGTACTGAAGAGCATTTTTATCTTAAGCTTTATATGGTTTGGTAGTTATTGTGTAACTAGGCCATGGGCTAGTGGGGGTCATGGTGCACTCCTCCTCCTTGTGATTTACTTTAATATGTATTTTCATGTAGTCCCACTGCACTTTACTCGCAAGGTTGTGAACTGCTATGTATTCACCTTTTCTGTCCTTTTGTTACCATACAGCACACATGTGAACCTCTCCAGTTCATTCATCACCTCTTTCTTGATTTCCCAAGATCTCTCCTAACTTGGAGAACGCTTTCTGAAATGATTCATCTGTTTCAATGACTTTCAGTCCTTTCATTTTCCCCTTTCCTTTGAAAGCACGAGTACTATTACACCCAGTGAAGGCATGATAACCCAGCAATGCAGAACAGAGAACAGGCCTGGAAGATATGGCCAGCTTAGTCACATCAATACAGCATCATGTATTGCC
>JAOPJW010003905.1:133565834-133576294 GCA_027122535.1 Octopus maya
GGTAAAACCATAAAGTGTGACAACCGATGCAGACTTTGTGGAGTTCACACTGAAGATATCACCCACATCATAAGCAGTTGTCAGAAAATATCATCACAGTATTATCTACTGATGGGACATGATGATGTAGCTAGGACACTCCATAATGAAATCCACTGGAAGGATAATCCCAAAGACAAAGAAATAAGAACTTACAATATGGTAAAAGCCACAGCCACTTATAATGAAAAGGAATAATGGTGGAATGTACCAGTGAAGACCTCAATAAAATGTAAGCACAACAGACCTGATATAATGATTTGGAATAGAGAAGAGAAACTGTGCACAGTTGTGGAAATTAGCTGCCCAGCGGGTGTTGACATAAAGCTGAAGATCAGTGAAAAAGAGAATACCTATACTGAATCATTAAGAAATTTGCAGTTACTCTATCCAGATTACAAGTTTAGGTTTATACCTGTAATTATTGGGGCCCTGGGATATGTAACACACTTGAGTCTTCTTCATCATCATCATGAACATTTTAGCACCAACTTTTCCATGCTTGCATGGCTCAAATGAAATTCAATGAGGCAGATATTCCACAGCTGGCAGCACTTCCTGTGACAGCTTCTAAGTAAAGTATTTTTCTCCATGATAATACAATGTCACCTGTATGTTTTATGCTTACAACCATCACATGATGTCAAGACATGGGTACCCACAAACACACACACACACATACATATATGTTTCCATCTACCAAATGTATTCATTACTGTGCAGTAGAACTGAACTCGAGGCAACATGTTTGGGATTCAAGTCTTTTAACCACACAGCCACATCTGCTCCTATTATATTTAATCCAATATTCCTAGACCAGGCTGTGTGTTGTATTCTTGAACAAGATACTTTATTTCATGTTGCTCCAGTTCACTCAGCTGTAGAAATGAGTTGCGAAGTCATTAGTGCCAAGCTATATTGGCCTTTGCCTTTCCCTTGGATAACATCAGTGGAATGGAGAGGGGAGGCTGGTATGCATAGGTGACTACTGGTCTTCCATAAACAACCTTACCTGGACTTGTGCCTAAGAAGGGAACTTTCTAGGTGCAATTCCATAGACATTCCTAACCAAAGAGGGTCTTTATACTATGAAAAAGAAGAATCCTATTTGGCCATATGTAAGGGGTTCACCTTTGTAAAAGTTTACCTTCAACTTCTATATCCTGTTTTCATGACCCAATAAGAGACAAAGAAAGAAGGAGAGAGAGGGAGGGGGTAGAAATTATGTTTTTGCTTGGCCTGCTAAAAATAGCAGTGAAATGTCTTTCAAATTACACCTTCCTGACTTTGAAAAAAACATGATCATAAACATATTGTATTTGAAAAATAAAAACATGGGATTGCCATGGTTAGAATGATTTTAGATCATGTGATGACTTAGGGCTAAACAATAATAACAACACGATCCTGGTTACTTGTTTAGTAATGTTTTTGATCTTTAATTCGTATAGTGGGTGTATGGTTGTGTATGTGTGTGTGTGCATTTATATGAGGGTGCATGAGTGCTTGTGTGTGTAAATGTGTATGTGTGTGCGTCTGTGTATTCAACAATGAAATCATAGGTACACAAAAGAAAATAATAGACTATTTCATGTAGTGTGTGACAGAAAAACCTTCCTAAATTCATTATTGTTGATGTATAAAATATGGGAAGTCTTTCTGCTGCCTCCTGTACCAACTCACAAAAGGCTGGTTATTCATTGTGCTATGTTGAGGTTTATAAAATCAGTTTGATCACAACAAGTTTTATGTTGTACTTACAGACACGACACATTTTCTTTTGTCTTTTCCGTTGCCTTTCTTTCTCTCTGCCTGTCCCAGTTTAAATAAGTATCAATTATGTTTCACTGCTGAAACCTTCAAATATCTTCTCTGATCAATCAACAAATAAAAGGAACGATGGTCATAGCTGGAATGTCTTTGAAGCTAGGTCTACTAAACAAGGGTGGCCTGAGTTTAAACAACAGCAATTAATGCAAATACACAGAATCAACCAAACGAGATGAGTAAATATAAAGTAGTTTCTGAAAGAAGAGTCTTGTAGTTTGCTCTGAAGCATTGAGAGATATCATCATCATCATCATCATCTTTATCATAGCTGTTGCTGCCATTACCACCACACCACCACCACCACCATCATCATCATAGAATCCACCACCACCATCACCACTGCTGCCACCACCACCATCATCATCACCACCATCATCATTCAAAGTCTATTTTCCATGTTGGCACATGGGTTGGATAGTTCCACAGGAACTGTCAAGTCAGAATACTTGCACCAGTCCCTGCTGTCTGTTTTTGGCATGGTTTCTGGATGCCCTTCCTAATGACAATCACTTTACAGAGTGTATTGGGTGCTTTTTTTATGCGGCACTAGCAACAGTGAGGTCACCGAATGACTTGCCAGATAAAATATCTGAATGGAGGGCAGGTTGTAGTACTAAACAACAAAAGTAAAATAACAAAATAATGAAGACAATGAGTTACTTGCAATGCAAAATACTGCTTAAATTTTTATATTTTTCAGTCATTATAAAGACCTGTGATCTAACGGTTACAGTGTTTGGTTCATGATCATATGATCAAGAGTTCAATTCTGGACTGAGCAGTACATTATGTCCAGGAGCATGAATCTTCCTTTCTCACTGCTCTAGTCTTTTCAGCTGTAATGAGTACCAATTGGGTACAGAAGCATCCCTCTCTCCTTTCTGTTATCACATGCTTGCAACTAAGTTGAAAGTGAGGCAGGAAGTAAATACAAGGGAGTATGTCTGCTTGTGATTAAAACAATTATCAAAAACATCGCACTTGTTGCTAAACCACACTCACTCATGAGTAACAACTTGATGTATTCTTATTATTTGATAAATATTGTTATGAAAATACTGTGCTGAAGAGGCCTAATAAAACTGAAGCATATCAGAAGTTGTCACTCTTAGTCACCAAAGATCAGATATATACCCTATCATACAGCCCCATTCAATTTTGAATTAAGATGGTTTTTGGAATTGTCTCCCTTCTCTTATTTCACCAGAATTAATTAATAAACCTAACCCTTTTTTTGTCGTTATTTGGGGTTTGATCATAATCACTTAATCGTTTTTATGTGATTCTCTAATTTAACTTTTTCCCCAACTTTGATATATGTTCTTCATGCAAAAGGTATCCCTGGTGATGATGAGGAGGAGGAGGAAGAGGAGGATGGTGGTGGTGGTGGTGGTGGTGATGCTGTCAGTGATGGAGAATATGATGTTGATGACTTTGATGATGATAATGATGATGCTGATGATGGTTGTGATGATGACAATGGCATCATTGCATCTTGACAACAACAATGATGTTGGTGAAGATTCTTTATTCCCCCATCCCCTCTACTTCACTACCCCATAAACCAACTGCCTCTGGTTTTAAAATATTCTTTAGACCACAACTTTGCATGACAATGAAACAGATAAGATCACAATAGCATTTAAAATAGAAACAATTAATTTTAGAATTTTATCCAAAATCTCATTAAAACTTTTGTAGTTTAATTAATCGAACAAACTCAATAAACCAGATAAAGTTATTCTGGAAGTTTTGAGTAATTCTAGCCAGGTCTGAGATAAAATAAGGTGTTAACTGAATAACATGAGATTAAAGGGTAAGTTTATAAATTTTCTAGCTATGTTTATGAAGCTATGGGTCTAGATTCTCTTAATTTTATGCGGAGGCAAATTTTTAATGGGCAAAATTACAATTTGCCCTTTTTATAACAGACAAGTTGACACAGTTTGTTAATTTTACAATTTGCCCATTTGACAATTTGTCCAATTTACAATGGGTAAAATCACAATTTGTTCATTTAACACTCATCATCATCATTACCATCATCATTATTGTTTAATGTTTATGTTCCATGGGTAGCATAGTCTGACTGAATCTGATGGGCCTAAGGACTGCATTGTGCTCCAGTGTCTGCTTTGACATGGTTTCGAAAGCTGGATGCCCTTCTTAGTGCCAACCACTTTACAGTATGTATTGGGTATTTTTATATTTTGTGGCACCAACATTTGTGAAATTGCCATGTAACTTGCAAGTCTATGGGTCCTGAGTGGAGAGAGGCAACTTTTATGCTAAGAGGATAAGGAGTAGAGGAGGGTAAGGTATGAGAGAAAGAGGGCCAGAGCAGGATGGTTTTCTTGTTGTAGAGCAGCGATAAGACTATCTACATGTTAGAAGAGAGGATGGAGAGGGGTGGAGCTGGAATTTGATGTAAGTGATGATGAAATGTCAGAATGAACCTAGAAGGTCCACTTTTTCCAATTATATGAATTTGCACATGTAAAATAAATAAGCAATTATTCTTAACTCAGGCAAACACAAGAGAAATATAAAATAGCAAAAGACAAGTGAGGATGATAGCAACAACAAAAGTTTATGTGATGGTCCTTGATGTAAGGGTAGAATTATTAGTGTTATTTTTATGATCAAAGGTGTTCAAGCTGTAACAATTCCATCGTCTTCTTCAGACATAGTATATCTAGGATTACATTATTTAATGTGTCCTCTTATTTCTTTTTTTAAATGGTTAGGAATAGTATATAAGAGATTAGACTGTTATTTCAAGCAAGTCAAGCAACTATACACTTTATGGTTAGCTTTTGTAAGACTGTTGCTGCTGTTGATGATTAATCCCAAGTAAAGTCTGACCAGAAGTATTCTAACCCTAACAGCTTTACAATTTTTAGTGTTATCTAGAACTTATCATCATAATCATCGTTATCAACAGTTAACATCTGTTTTCTATTGGTTGGACGGCCTGACAGGAACTGTCAACACCAGTGGCCACACGAGGTTCTGTAGTCTGTTTTGGTTTGTCTCTAGAACTGGATGCCCTTCTTAATGCCAACCCCTTTACAGAGTTTACTGGGTGCTTTCTATGTGACACCATCACCAGTGTTTTTTACATGGCACCATGCTTTTTATGCGGCACCAGCTCTTGCACCAATGCTTTTTACATGGCACTTGGTTTTCAGATATCAATTCTGTTGTGGTTATCAGGTCTTCCTGAGTACAGCAATGCACCACTTATCTTGGTCCTCTGTCATCTTCATAAGACTCAGCATTTTGAGATCAGCTTTCAATACTTTGTCCCATATCTTCCTTGGTTTCCTTCTTCCTCAACTTCCCTCCACTTTAAGAGATGATCACTTCTTTACGCAACTGTGCTCATCCATCCACATCACATGACCAAACCAGCACAATCTTCTCTCTTGCACACTGTATATAATTCTTCTTATGCCCAACTTCTTTCTCAATACACCAGTAGTCTGTTGTACATGCACACCGACATTGCACATCCAGTGGAGCATATCGGCTTCATTTCTATCTGGTGTATGCATGTCTTCTATATTCAGGGCCCACATTATCGACTTTAATGTGCCCTTCCTGTTCTTTAAAGCATTAATGCGTGATTTAATGGAAATTTAGCTGCCATTTTTAGCAAGTCTAGTGACAATGTATAAGTTTACTCATTCCCCTATGTAAGAACACAATAATATTAATTGAAGGAGTTTTCAAATATATTGCAACTACTGATGCATTCACACACTCTGCTAAAAGTAAGGAACCATGTAGCTCTTCAGCAACAAGAACTTAGTCTGCCTTGTTCCCTTCTTTCATACTTTAACCTCTAATCTGCTTCCCTTGGGGTTCATTGTTTTGCAAGTTGCATGGTGACCTCACTAGAGCTAGTGGCATGGGAAAAGCATCCTGTTGATGTGAGGAAGGGCATCAAGTTATAGAAACCATACCAAAGCAGACACTGGAGCATGATGTGGCCCTTTGGATCCATCAAATCCGGTGAAACTATCTGGCCCATGTCAGCATAGGACATGGATGTTAGATAATGCAAAGAAAAAGACCCTGTGACTAATAAGAATAATCAATAATAAGGGTGCTGATGACAATAATGATGGTGATGATGAATATGAAGATGGTGGCTGTAGTGATGGTTGTGACTGTGGTGGTGATGACAACAATGATGTTGATGATGACACTAAAGATGATAATGATGGTGATTGATGATGATGATGGATGATGATGATAGTAATGATGATGACTGATGATAGTAATGATGATGATGATGATGATATTATTAATATTGCTAGTGTTATTATTACTTATTATTACTTTTAAACATCATTTATAAAGTTTGGTCTGAATACTTTGGAATCTGTACAAACTATCTCATATTAATCTTTCAAACATTGTCATCTCATGGAATCATAATAATCCAAATTTTGATTTTATTTCTCTAACACGATAGTCTTTTCAAAACTGTCTACAATCCATTTATTTATATATTTTATGTCAGAATATATCTAACATGGTAAATCTAAAATCAAGCAACATACTCATAATACTCTTCTTCCATTAATTGACTTATTCAGTATCAAAACCGCCACCACTACCACCACCACTGCCGCTGCCGCCATCACCACCACCACCACTGACAACACAAACAACAACAATGCATCCATCACAATGAAAACGACTATGACAACGACTACCACCACCACCACCAGCACCACAAACAAAAACAACAATAACAGCAACAACATAACCATCATTACCACTGCAAACAATACCACTGTCATGACAACCACCATTTATTTTCAGCTTTAGGTATTCTGAATTTGATTTTAATCATGTTGGTAGGCAAGACATTTATAATTTCTAAATCTATGTCAAATAGAGATTTATGACTAAGAGTGAGAGATGGAAAGAGAGAGAGATAGAGATGGGGAGGGAGAAAGAGGGTAAGAGTGAATTGCTTAATGGGAAACACTCTTGCAAATATGATTCCTTAATGTTCACCTGGGTAAAATTTGTATTTGGGCTCCCAGGAATTGAACTAAACACTAGAAACTTTGATTATCGACATTATTCATTTTATAGGCATATGGCTTTATAGTTAGGGCATTCGGCTCATGATCGTAAGGTTTTGAGTACGATTTCCAGAGTGGCATGTTGTGTCCTTGAGCAAGACACTTTATTTCTCATTGTTCCAGTACACTTAACTGGCAAAAATGAGTAGTAGCTGAAATTCAAAGGGCCAGCATTGTCACACTCTGTATCATGCTGAATCTCTCCAAGAACTACATTAAGGATATGCATTTTTGTGGAGTGCTAAGCTATTTGCATGTTAATTTTACCAGTTGGCTGTTTTGTTGATCAGATCAACTGGAACCCTTATTGTCATAACTGATGGGATGCCTATTGGTGTTGTTGTTTGTTTGTTTATCTATTAAAATTTTATGACATTTTCCTTAAGTACAAGACAAATTTTGTCAAAGGAGGTAGTTGATTTTGATCCCCATTCCAAGCTATGAACAGGGCTGTCATGAAAACATATATATTAGCAACAACCATAAATGGAAATGAAATAGGAGAATATAAGATCATGAGACAAGCAAGACAAAGGTGTGTGTTATAAACAAAACTGTTTTTGTTACCCAGTGAAATGATTTTGTTATCTAATGAATATCTAACAGGTGTACATACAGATATGAGAACAAAAGTGTAGCAAGACAGAAAAGAATTATTTTGTCATGGTGGCATAGCACAGTCATGCTATGGCCACTTCATCCAATTAGAGCTGGCTGTGGAAGGATACATGTGGTAAGTTTCACCCAGCAGTAAACACACCTTTTTCAAAGAGCTAAATCAGTTGTGGATTTGACAGTCCTAGTGGCAACATCACTCTTTCTGGTATGTGTCTTTTACAGTGTTCACTATCAATGCCATACAACAGTTTTGACTTATATCCATAATCATTCTGCAACTTATAAATACCAAACATAAATACATAGAAAGTCATGCAAAATTAATTCATGTCTCACTGCACATCTCTCCTTCTCCCAATGCTCTACATTTTTAAACATTCATATGCAAAGATAAAAATTAATTCTTATATCCTCACTTTGCATAGCACTTATCAACAATCCAAAATAAATTACTATGCTTTATAAATAAAACAAGCCTTCTGACATTTATTTATACGTACACTTCATTCCACATTATATTCTGACAGTTATATTTGAACACATTGCAGAATTAAACCTCGTTACATTGGTAACCAACCCACGAAAAGACATCAATGTGTCTGTTTTAAAGATGACACAATCCTCATAGCAACATGAAGGAAAGATCTACAAATATTAGTTAATATTGTTAATTAAATAAGAGTGAAAAGATGGGTTTGAGTCTTAACAACAGAAATGAAAATAAAAAGAGACAATGAGAATTTCAAATAAAGTACCAACAATATGCAACATCAGAATAACTGGAACAACCTTGAAACAAGTTTATAGTTTTAAATATGTGTCCTTCCGCACGAATCTCCTGGCACTTCTTCAACTACTCAAATATGTATTATATGTCAAGACAGCAAGCTAGTTGAATCATTAGCATGCCAGACAAAATGTTTAGTGGCATTTCATGCTTTTATGCTCTGAGTTCAAATTCTGCTGAGGTCCACTTTGTCTTTTATCCTTTCGGTGTTGATGAGATAAGTACCAGCTGAGCACTGGGGTTGATATATTTGATTTATTCCCTATCCTGAAATTGCTGGCCTTGTGCCAAAATTTGAAATTAATATGTATCACATGTCCATACCAGCACAGTCACCTCTTTTTCACACTACAACTGGTTTCTCTTATATCCAGTTTAACACCAACACCTGACATCTTAGGTGCATCTGACTGAGTCCATTATGTTGCAAGCATTTGGATCAGATCTCTGGTTTGCAGATGCCTTCTCTTTTCCTTCTCACTAGTCTCAGAGGATCTGTGAAGAGTCATCAGTGCTGCTTTCTAAAAGAAAAAAAAAAAATGTTGAAGCTTTTAGTCAATCAAAAAGTTCTTAATACCTAAGGGTGCAACAGACTAAGTTTATTGGAGATTATATGGGAAGACAAAACATTGAACACTTAATGGTAATTGGTAAACTGACAGGAACAAGAAGCATAAAAAAAAAAAAACAGAGAGAAGTGATATTTGATGGTTTTACTGCCTGGCTACAGAAAGATCAGCCAAACAACTTGCCAAGGTGTATGTGGGACAGGAGGAACTAGAGGTCCATGACTTTTGACAGCTGTAGGTATGGTGCAAAAAAGGAGAGTGCTTAATTTAACCGCAAGTTCAAATACATATGGATATGAGTTCATATATTTTTTATTTGTGATCCACAAATAATGAGTTGATCCACAGATAGGGAAGCTTATCCACAGAGAGTTAAGTTGATCCACACATAGTTGTGTTGGTCCACTGACAGTTGTGTTGATTAACAGATACTTGAGTTCATCTACAGGTAGTTGAGTTTGTCTACAAATAGCTGAGTTGATCCACAAGAAGTTGAATTGATAGAACATTAGGCATCACAAAACAAGACTGATGGTTTGTGCACAACATCTACTTTCCACAGTGTCCATGACCACCACTCATAATTTTCAAAGGTTTGATACATCTAACTGTAACACTGCCAGAGACAGCAGCATTTTGAAATGACAAAGTATTTGGATAGTTTGCTGTATCGCTTTTCAACCTTCTTTCATGTGACTAATTATTAATCTATTTTTCAAAAGTGAAAGATTTACAGCTTTTTCCTTTCACATTCACAAATTGCTAAGATATTAAAAGGTGTTAAAAACGTGTGTTGAGAAAAAACATAAAATTCATGTGAAAATAGATTGGTGATGGATGGCCTCTCTACCAAGATTACTCAACTTAGCTACACTATATGGGCACAAGCATAGCTGTGTATAGATGCAGATATAGCTATGTAAGACCCAAATATGACTGTATGTGCATTCGGAAGCTCACTTAACAACAATGTAATTTTGGTTTCAATCCTGCTATGCAGAACATGTAAAAGTCTTCTGCAATAATCTTAAAATGACCAATACCTTGGAAGGGGAATTTCATTGGCAGAAAATTATATGGAAACCCACTATCCTTTGTTCATTTGTTCATTCATTCAACATCTGTTTTTCCATGCTGTCAAGGTTTAGAGAGTATTAATTTGAAGCAGGGTTTCATAGCTGAATACTTTTTCTATTACAAACCTTCACCAGTTTTCCATTTGCACTCACTCACTCACATACATACATACATACGTACATACATGTATATATAAACAGGCTTTCTACAATTTTCTACAATTTCCATCTATCAAATTCACTCACAAGGCATTGGTTGCTCAGAAGTCAATTCTAGTGATACTGAACCTGAAACCACATGGTAGCAAAGCAAACTTCCTAACACAAGTGTGTTGGCACCATATATATATGGATATGTTTGTGTGTGTGTATGTGTGTGTGTATGTGTGTGTGTGTGTGTGTGTGTGTGTGTGTGTGTGTGTGTGTGTGTGTGTGT
>JAOPJW010003905.1:133880249-133891979 GCA_027122535.1 Octopus maya
ACACACGCACACGCACACTCACACACACACACACACACACACACACACACACACACACACACACACACATAAAATTTTACGCAGTCATGTACAATTTTATGAAGTTGATGTTACACAAGGTTGATATTAAGATAGTTTGAAAAAAATTTTAACCTTTATTTTCAATAACAGAAAATAAATGAAGAGATTTATTCAAGGGGAGATTACTCCAATTATTTTATGAAACCAATCTGTAGTAGTTTAAACCATACTATTTTTTAAAAAATTTATATTGTTTTTTTCCATATTTTAAAAATCTTATCTTTTTTTAAAAAATTCTAAAATAGCAATTGGATAATGTTGACAAACTAATAGCTTCAACGTTTATGTATTAACTAACTCCTCTCCGTTGCCAGGTAAACAGAACAAACGCCCGCCAAACAGATGTTAAGGTAATCTCTCTCTCTCTGTGCATTTATCTTTTAAAGCCAACCAGGTCTCTTCATTTAGAGTGACTCAGTAGATCAGCATCCTTCTTCACTTTCCTGTGCACATAGATACCAACAGAAGAATCACTACTTTCTCAGAATTGCAGCATCAACAATATTTCGTCTTGGTTATATTCTTCCACAGCACTTAGCAAAGGAGGGAAAGATTTCGCAAACTTAATAACATACCATATCTCTCTTTATTATTCTGCTGCTTATTACTATTACCTAGATGGAAATGTATCTAAAAAAAAAAAAAAGAAATATAGAATTTCCTATTAAAGGCTGATGGCAAATCTAACATTTATTTTGGTATGGGTTATTAATGTATTAGATCTTAAATGGTTTTATTTTTCCATTCTTCTAATTGCTATGCTTCCTAATAATCATGACCTTTCTATTAATGACTCTATTTTCTTGAGACAAACATCAATGGGATTTTACTCCTTAGTGAAACACACACACACATACACACAGACACCATTCTCTGTCCTACTCAGTTCTCTTTCATTTAATTTGCTTGACTATCAGTTTTTGATTCATGATGTGATAGACTATATCCAATAATTGTGTATCATCGGAGTGCCTGTATGTGTGTTGCTGAGCAAGCCATTAATATATATATATAATATATATATATATATATCATAGAAGCATGCAAGCATGGGTAATTTCTCTTAAATCTTCCTGCATTGCCTTTTCTGTGTAACAAAATTTATAGCTGTGTTGACAAATTTATGCATGTATTTCATTTCTTACATCCAAAATCTCTTTCCTCCACCTCTCTTTCTCTCACTCTATAATCAGTTCAGTGGGTAATGAATTCCATTATTTAGTATTTAGTGAAAATTAATTTATAATTAATAAATAGCAATTGATCTCTTAGTTTAAGTAGTAATCATAGACTAAACTGTACAGCATTTTTCATTTAAGTTATAGGTTGCTCTCTTGAAAAGTCTGGATCCACCAAGTCCTGGACACACTCTTTCAATATAGTAAATCCTAATAAACTCTCTTCTTTTTTAGTTGCAAGTTTTTGAATTTTTGTTTCACAGAAGTTAGGGTTTCTAACCTGTTAATTAGCTGAATTCATGTTATCCATAGAATTCAATGATTTAAGTTTTGAGAAACAATAATTTAAATCAACTCCAGTGCTAGACTGGTACTAATATGGATGAAAGGCAAATCAACTTAAGCAGGACTTGAACATAAAAGTGTTATTAACTAAAGTATACTTTAAGGTATCCTCCTAATCTACTGCTTGAATAATAATAATAATCGTCGTCGTCGTCATCGTCATTCAATCAATTAATCAATAACTACAACAATAACCACAACTATCAAATTTCGTAAGGTGAGCTATAGGGGGAAAAGGATAGGTAAAAGTTTTTATTATCTCAGCAATTTAAACAATGAATTGGTGTTTATCATGGCAATAACTTCTTTTTGTTTTAATTGTACAGTTGTCTCCCCTGTGTGTGTCTCTTACTTGACACCTTCTACTCTTACTTACCACCATCAACTTACTATCAATGCTTGCTCCATCTCCTATTACACACCTTCATGCTTTCCCATGCTGTTTTCTATTCAATCTCCTATCAATAACTAACATGTCACTATCACTGTTTCTCTTCTATTTCCCCCCTCACCTACTGTTCTATTTTTTTCTTTCCATCTATCACACTCAAATTCTAACCCCTTTCAGACTTCTTCATGTTTGTCTTGTCAGAAGGAAAACTGCTTAGAGAGGATTTTTTAGTGTTGACGGGAGCCACATAACCTATCTCACTCTATTTCACTGTCATACTTTCTCTTCTCTTTCTTCCTCTTAGTCACCATTCTCTCCTCTATTCACCCTCTTGATCAGAATTACTTTGGTCAGGAGTTGGCAAACTTGTAATATCATTGACCACTTCATGGAATTGTTGATAGCTTATTTGATCCCATCCTGTGAATTTGATTAAAATGTATAATTAATAAAAAAATCTATTGATCTAAGGACAACAATTACCTCATTCTTTTGTGTCATTATTGCTTTCTAATAAGAAATTTTCTTATAGAAATGTAATGAAAATGCTTAACAGAAAGTGACAAAGAACAATAAAAATTTAGTTATATTTATAATGATTTGTACCCTTAATCATTCTAAGTGTTTATCCTTTTGATAGCCACAAAGACCCTATGGGTCAATAATGACCACTTTGCCAACTCCTGGCCTGGACATAAGAGAGGTAACATAAAGTAGAGGTAGGAAATCTCTAGTTTTGAAAGGGACAAGGTAACACCTCTTCCCACTTCCATTTTTCTCTCCCTCTCTGTAGTATTGGTACTAAGATAAAATACAGTTGATAGTTAGCAAACAACCAAAGAAAGAAAACACAGGGTGTAGGGGATTGTTCAGTTGTGTTGAAGGAATGATAACCTCTGTTGCCATGAGATAATATATAGGAAAGGCATCTAGCTATAGAAATCATGCTGGAAGTAGAACTTTTAAGCAACATGTGGGTTTTGGACTGTGGCAACTTGTCCATCCCCAGCTCATTTGGAAGTGGTTTAAAAAATAACAAGTTGTATTTCAAGTACTATCTTTCATGTGTGTGTGTGTATGTGTGTGTGTATTCACACACGCATAATATGGTTTTTGCATTTAAATCTCTTTTAAATATGGGCTGCTTCATGCCTTCAAATACTAATTATGTACATATAATTAACCAACAATATCAATCTGATTGCTTTCTAAAATATTGTTGTATAATTGCAATTTGAAGATATATTGTTCTTAATGAAGTCCTTTAATCAAATTGAACCCAAATGATTCCCTTTTAAACTAAAAATATTGTTTTTGCACATCAAGCATGTTCACATACTGCCTTTATGAAAGTTGTTAATTATCCATGAAGAACTATTCTGTACCCCCCCACCATCCCTATTTGTGAAATAGTCTGTTTCATTGCTAAAAATTCTAGTTTCAAAAATTCCACTAGTCGAGGTATTTTTTTCTTTCTACACCACTGTCCAACTGTAGCTTTTAAATTCTTCCTTCTCTGCTGTGTAATATGAAAACAACAACAATGCAGAACATTTTAGATCTTGTTATTTCATAAAATAACAATAAAGGGACTTAGTAAAATTCAAAGAATATCATTATAAGTCCTTATTTTTATTCAGTCTGAGACAGATTTTAGGATAAGAGTAATTTTTTTATTATTAACTACCTAAGGCATGGGCTTAAGTATGACTAGTGTCATTTTGTGATATGAAGATGTCTACTTGCATGGGGCTCTGTTGCTGATATAAATTGTTGTGGAGTTGACTTCTGTGAAATATAAATGTTTACTATTTGTATAAACTACTCCTAGTAAGAGGTGCAATGGCCAAGTGATGAATATAGTAGAATTAGGCTCACAGCTTGTTAGTTTGTATCCTACAGGTAGTGCACTCTGTCCATGGCAAGACACTTAACTCTTATGGCTTAATGAAAAGGGTTAATGATTTTTATTTTTTCTGTTATTGTTATCATTTATGATTGTTACAATTTTTGTCATTATTTTTGTTGTTGATATCACAACATTTATCACAAGTTTGTATTATATTTTGACACTACTTTGATTGTTAACTCAATACTGTTTGTTTTTGAATTGATAGTTGATTTATTATTTTTATATGAAGGATACCATATTGCGTGTTCTTTATATTTAGTCTTTTTAGTGAAAGGTAAGTTTAACAGTTAGCACCAATGATAAATAACCCACCCTGCTCAGTTGAGGGGATCTTGGAGTTACTTAGTGATCTCACTAGTGTTGGTGCCATGAAAAAAGCACTCAGTAACTCTGTAAAGTAGTTGGTGTCAGGAGGGGCATCCAGCCATAGAAACCATACCAAAGTAGACATTTGAGCTTAGTGCAATCCTGTGGCTCATTGGCTACAGTCAAATTGTCCCATACGGAAAATGGATATAAAATGACAGTTGATGGTAATAAGGAACTTGCCTAAGCAGTGTTCTGTGATATTGGTGAAAAATAGTTTTGCAAATCATGAAATACCTTCTGAGGTTCAGTGCTTAGCTCCAGTTGTTATGCTGTTGAATGGATTCACATAAATTTCTCTACCTATTTCACCTATTTCTGACAGGCAATTTGAGGTGCATAGCATTAAGTCTGGTATCTAACTGTTCACTGAGGAATCTACTGTGGAATTTCCAAGGCTGTGTGTTGGTAGTTTAATACCATATTACCAAGCCAGCTTGCATCTTCCATTCAACATTTATCTGTAACTATTTGTAATAAACTAGATATGACTCAAAAGAACCTGGACATTATTATCAATACTGTGTGACATTACTGAAGAGTGATACTGTCTGGAAGGTGCCAAAATATTTCTAAATCTCCCGTCAACAATTGATGAAAAGAATATCCAAGTTCTTTATAAAACATACAGAGACTTCATTTCTGCAGAGTAGAAATTTCAGAGCTAGATTTTCAGTTCTTTGTTAATTCCTGTGGTTTTCCTCACACTGTAGTGCAATACATTTATCTAAGGTTAATGTTAATCTAAGATTAATGAAGCTAATCCATGTCAGCTTATCAGCCATGATTTTCACCTGATTTTCAAAGTTTTTGAGAAAAGCTCAAATATTGTTTAGAATATGACTGTAATGAAACTCTTTTGAACAGCAATATAGTTAGGTGGTTAATTTATTTAGAATATAAATGTGTACAATGACATTTAAATATAAAGAAGTATGTATATGTGTGTGTGTATACATGCATGTGTGGCAGTAACACTGTTTTCAGTGATAAATCATCAGTTTAAATTTTTTTATTTTGTAATTTTTGTCTGCACATTTTTTAGCTTTTTTTCTTTCCTCATTTCTATTTTCTCTACAAGTTCTATGTTTGAAGTTTGTTAAATTTATTCACTAATGTTCTTCGTTACCAAACTTAAGTTTTTTGTTGGATTAATACACAATAGTTCTGCAAAGAAATGCTGGTGGATTCCTTTTATTGCCAGTTAAAATATAATTTGTTATATATGTCAATCTATATATACCAGTTGACTTTCTTTCATTCAAAGTGTTTTTCTCTGGCCCTTTATCCAAAATATTGATCACTGTTGTTTCCTTTGAAACTAATGATATCTGCATTCTGTTAATTTTCTAGTCTACTCCAGTTGAACCAGGTCACCCACAAACTGGAGTCACAGCACAAACAAATCGGGATATGGGACCGAGTCGAGACAGACATACTTCTGCACCTAATAAGGTAATTTTATAAATGTAATTCTTAAATGCAATTAACCCAAAACTGATTTGTTATTTAAATTATAGTAAGATTTCTTCTTTTTTTTTTTTTTTTGCGCATGTTCTGATATACATATATCTGCTGGTTTCCTTTTGCTATAGAATGTCTGTTAGTTGGCCATGCACGTTACAAAACTATTAGTTATTGTAAACTAGTTTCTCAGAGAGGTGGGGGTAGAAATGATTTATTCAACCACAACAAAAAATAAACATGAATTTGTATGAATTGTGAATGAAAAGAAGTTTAAAAAAAAAAAACGATGTTATGTTTGTTTTGAGTTATTGAAGGACTGCCAAAGTATCCAATTTTCTATAGTAATAGATGTCATATTATTAGCTTGACTACTTTACTAGAAAGGAAAATGACTGAGCCAATGTTAGCAGTACAACCTCAAGAATCAGAGCAATGTGTAAACAGCTCTCAAAGAAACTCGAAATTCTTATAATTAGGGTGTGCTTTCTTTTAAGACAGAACATTTATATGTAAATTTCTTAAAAATCTTCAGTATGAAGGCACTATGAGTTCTTTGAACAGTTTTAGAACTAGGTTAGGCCACAAGAAGTAATAGTGGAACTTGTAATAAAAATAGCTATAGATTAAAGATCACAGTGGTTAAGTTAAGAGACACCTAGCATTGCTCATTTAACTAGGTTCAGTAGAGAAGGAATTGCTATCTTTCTTGTTGACCATAAAATATTTTCTGCTTATGATATGAGAAGTGTTGCAGTAAAAGTGGTGTAAATACAGTAAAATAATTACATAGGTTCAAGTATAATGAAAGAAAATTGAGTTAATTAGGATCTATTGGGTAGATGAGTTCTACCTTGGAGAAAGTAACTGCATAACAAAGACTTTGGTTGATGTGTACAAGAAAGAGGCTATTGGTATACAACTGATGATTAAGAAAATGTTGTGAATTGACAGTAGCAATGATGGAGATGGATCAGGGAAGATGTAAAGAGTAATAGCTAGACTAGCTATAGCTCTATAAAGTGACAACATTTAGGGTGAGCAGTCATGTGAATCCTGGTTAATGGGATCTATGGAAGGACAAGGATCCTACAAAACCAAGTATTTATGGTTTATGTCAACCACAGAGTATTATATAAATTGAATAAAAGAATAAAGGTATTGGTAACACATTTATTATCTGGTTATACTTAAAATTATGTAACCATTGTTTATATTGATTCCAGCATGCTAAATGATTTAAATCTCATCCCCTCTGTTATTGAAGTGATCATAATTGGGTAGTAAATGAGATACCAAAATCTTTCTTTTATTTATTTTATACATATATATTTATTAGTGAAGACTAGCAGTTATTTGACAGCTGCATATGTTTTAAAGCTCTTTCATGACAGCTTTTGTGAATGAATGAATAAGATTAGTTATTACTTGAATACATGTGTGTAGATGTGCACCTACACATACTGAAGAATCAGATAGTTCCTGTGCAGTAAGTTTGCATTTTGATACTAGTTTGTTACTTCAGAAATGGTTGTCTGCATGAGAAACCATCTTTGTATCATCTTGGGTTGCAAATCGCTACTAAGTTGTTGCCTACCACAAGATGTAAACTAATCTGTAAATTTCTATCCTAATATATTTTATTCCTAATACACACATACACACACACGCACACATACATGCCTGGATTATATTTCAATGTATACCTTTTCCAAAATGCAGGTAAGTTTTAGTGAAGGTATTTTTTGATACACTAAAGT
Organism: Octopus maya; assembly: GCA_027122535.1. Lineage (NCBI taxonomy): Eukaryota > Metazoa > Mollusca > Cephalopoda > Octopoda > Octopodidae > Octopus > Octopus maya. Next base: position 133,887,747 of record JAOPJW010003905.1, read on the forward strand.
TGATTTCTTTATTTAAACACATAATCTGTAATGTTTTTTGCTTGACTATTGCAATGCTATCTATGTCATCTTAACTTTCTTTTTACTGCAAGCACTTCTATTTCTTTTTTCATTTTCCTATGAATATAGAAGTGGTGTGATTTATAGTTTGACAGTTATTTGAAAGTTGTAGATTGTGAAGATCCTTTGATTTGACCTATTTTAAAGATCATTGATAGTCTATAATTTATTTCCCAGAATACACACGCACATATACACATGATGGGTACATGCTGACAATTCTTATTTCTCGCCCTTACTTTTTACTGTTTATTACTTGCTCATGCCATACAGTATAAATTTATATAACACTAAATTTATTCAAAATGCATTCTCTTGTGATTAAATAGTTATGATTTTAGAGTATACCATTGTGTATACAAGTTAACTTTGTAACCTGATTATAGTTATGAAGTTTCTAACCATTTCAATCTCATTACTGTCTTGGAAAGGCATAAATGTCATTCTTAGTCTTTGAGACCTTGTGTGTATGTAAGAATGCATTTAATCTGAGAATAGAATAGTTACCCAAAACTGCAATGAGGTGCCCGACCTGATTTACAGTATACAAAAACAGTTGCTGTTCAAGTTCTGGTTCAGATCTCACCAGCATTAACTTTACCTTTCACCCTTCCATGGCCAACAAAATAAGATTGCATATCAGTTACATACTGAGGATCACTTATTAAACTAATGTTAAGACAAATGGTATCTTTATCCATTCCCTAATCCCTCTCAGGTGCAGTGACCAAATGGAAAGATGTACTGAACTCTTGCTCTTGAGTTTGTCTTCATTACAGATGTATATCTCTACTTACCTAAGGCTTCATGTCAAATTAAATTAAATAATAATAATTTATTATTATTATTTCTGTTATTGTTAAGGTGGATGCAAAAGTTGTCGACAAATGAAGCTCATCACCTGTTTTTGATTCCGGTTGGAAGTTCTTCACTTAAATTGGTTTTCTATATAAATATGGGAATCCATCCCTAAACATGAAACTTTTACTATTTTTGTTGTTGTTATTATTTCAAAATTTTTGAGAGAAAAAAAAATTTAATCACAAAAAATGAAAAAGTTCCTGTTAATTCTGTGGATGAGTGTAAAAACAGATGAAAAATTATTGATCCATCTTGTTTCTCCTTCTGAATAACCCAGGGCATCAGTTTAACAATTACTTATTGAAACTCTCTATCAACAAACAAACAAACAAACAAACAAACAAACACACACACACACGCACGCACACACACACACACACACACACACACACACACACATACACACACACATATATTTCTATGTCTGTGTGTGTGTGTATATATATATATGTGTGTGTGTGTGTATATATATATATGTATGTGTGTGTATATATGTGTATATATATATGTATGTGTATATAGATATATGTATATGTGTATATATATATATGTATGTATATGTGTATATATATGTATGTATATGTGTAAATATATGTATGTGTATGTATGTATATACATACATGTATGCATTTGTATATGTATACATGTATGTATACACACACACACATATATATATATACATACACGCACACGTGTGTGTAAACACACACATATGCATGTCGGCTGAAAAGTTCATAGGATGACCAGCATAATCTCATGGAATGTGACCAAATGAAGTTTATTGTCCAACATAGTCCCCCTTGCAGTCCACACATTTCTTCCATTGGTGTTGCAGTGCTTGGATCCCATTGGTGTAGAAGCTTTCATCCTATTGCTCATAAATGTCATCAACAGCAGTTATGATATCATCATCACTGAGATCCTGGTTCCCAGCCAAATGGTTTTTGATGTTGGGGAACAGATGATAGTTAGATGGGGCCAAATCAGGAAAATAAGGAGGCTCATTGAACAGTTCCAGGCCACAGTACTGCACAGCAGCTATTAAAACTCATTGACTTGTGTGCTGGAACATTCTCCTGATAAAACAAGACCTCTTTCCTCAGTTTTCCTAGGTGTTTGGTCTGGACAGCCTTTTGTAACTGCTTCAGCAAGTTGGTATAGTAGTGTCCATTTGATGGTGTGATCCTTTTGAAAATAGTCAATAAATACAATGCCTTTTGTGTTCCAAAAAAGTGAGGCCGTCATCTTCCCCAAAGATGAAATGGTCTTAGCTTTCTTTGAGCAGGTGAGGAGGGGTGTTCCCACTGCATGGATTATCTCTTTGTCTCTGGCACAAAGTGATAAAGCCAACAATCATCATGAGTTAGGAAACCAGCTGGATCAGCCTCAAACAATGGCAGATTTGCCTGTGATGGTGTCAGCCTGGTATGCTTCTGATCAGGTGTCAGGAGGCATGACATTCACCAAGCAGAAATCTTCATGATGCCAAGGTTATTGTGCAGAATATTCTCAACTCCATCACAACATACGCTAATAGCATTGGCTATTTGATTTATAGTCACCATGTGGTGAGCACGTTCAATGTTTTCCTTGGTGGTGGCAGTTGCAGGATGTCCAGACTCTCCCTTCCCATCTGAAATTCAGCTGCCTACTTTTATGCTTGGGGAAGCTAATCTCATCCCCTAATGTAACAATCATATCAGCACATATGTCCTTGGGGGCTAAACACCTCTTCTGCAGGTTGTTGATAACACTGTGATGCCAAATTTTATCCATTTTCAAGAGAAGTTGCTGCTAGTTACTTTGGAAGTCTTTTTTGAAGAGCCATATGTCAGTTTACCTGGAAAGAAACAAGACAGTTATTAATAATAAGAGTTGAAATTAATGCCTGCAAGATTTCACATCTCTAGCATCATTCTTTCATAGTCAGCTTATGAACTTTTCAGTGCATGCACACGCGCGCACACACATACACACACACTTTTATTTACATTATGATGTTTTTCTTGTAGTTGTAGCATTCATACCCATATGGCTTGGCAGGTCTACAACAAAATATTTTTAACCCTTTTGTTACCATGTTTCTGTTGAAATACAGTCTTTGTTTCAATTAATTTTTTAAATAATGAATTTATTAAATAATTTTGTCATTATTAATTTAACATGAAGTTCTAATACTAAGATCATTGGAAAAGAAAAAAGGCTTTGTACCTGTGATCTAGGGTGTTTTCAGGAGATTGGTATCAAAAGGGTTAAATGCATCTCGATCTTTTAAAATGGTTAACCTTCTGAGATCTGCTTGACCTTCTTTGTCATGATCATTCTCTGGTTTTCCCTTACATATTCCACCTGCTCTCACTCCAATGCACAACAATTTTTCAGTGAGCATGCTTCTATTGTATTACACATCCATATCTGCTTAGGTTTTCCTCTTTGATATACTGGCTTTTGGTGTTTGTGCACTTCTAAAACTTCTTTGCACTTGACCAAACATTTCAGTTAACCATACTTTGCATCTTCTCATTTCTCAACAACATTCCTTATCATCGTTTATCATGTTTCACACCAGCAACAGTCTGTAATACCAACAGTAGCAAAAGTTTTTTGTATTAATATAAAAGCTGAAAGCTTTAGATTTCACATGACAACCATTAGTGTTTTTTTAATTTAATTATCTCACCATTATCACATTTCAGTCAGCTCTTCATTCTTTAATTGATTCTAACTTTTAAACTTCCTTTGCAGCCTCCTGAAGGCTATGTTCAAATAGAGGCCCTCACAGGCTTCCAGTTCTGAATCCTTTTAAAAATGTCTTAGAATGAAGAGCTAAGTGGTATGGGTTGTAACTTGGTACACAACTAGCAGTACCTTAAGCTTTTCACTAAGCATGCTGCTTCTTCTAACTTCACTTTCAGCCCCTTGAACACAACTAAAGTACTCTTAGGATCAATCCAATCCACTCCACTTCTCAGCATTGGCACCTACTATGAATAAATATTAGTAAACCTAAGCAGAAGACTAGAATTGTCTGAAGCACTAGGTATACTCACACTTAATACCACCTTAGTGTCAATGGGAATGGAATTCGTTTTAAATGATTTGTGTGTGTGTGTGTGTGTGTGTGTTCATTCCTATTTACGTTATTCTAAGTTGATATTCAGAAATTCAAAAGGATAATAATGAAATAGCTTGATCACTCGGTCAGTGCTGGTCGAATAAATAAATATATACATATATGAATATAAAAGAAAAAAAAACCTTCTTGCTCTACAAACATGTGGTAAGTACTTTGTATTTGGCAGTGGATATTTC
>JAOPJW010003905.1:138133954-138144497 GCA_027122535.1 Octopus maya
CAAAAGAGTCCGATAGAATAAGTACTAGGCTTCCAAAGAATAAGTCCTGGGGTCGATGTGCTTGACTAAAAGGCGGTGCTCCAGCATGGCCGCAGTCAAATGACTGAAACAAGTAAAAGAGTAAAAGAGTAACATCAAAATTATTTTTTTCTTCTTCTTTCAGTTTGCCACAACTCTTTTTTCCTCTTTCATTTTGTCTTTTTCAAATGGCACAAAGAGAGACAGAGAATGTGGGATACACATGAAGAAAGAGTTACATATAGTGAGGAGGTGATGATGTAGGTGAATCATTGACATGAACAGTTCATAGTGAAATTCTTGAGAGAACCTCCCAATGAAACTACTATCATGTTAAACATATTAGACACTGCAACATAATAATCTTTGATATCAGATGGAAAAAAAAAAAAAGTCATGGCTTAAAGTATTTTAACCATAGATTTGCTTTATCAGGACATAGGTTAACCACAACATTAATACAATAATAAAGCTGTAAAAACTGGTAAAAGGAAAAGAATTTGAATACTTAATTAAGCAACCTAAATCAGAAACTCTGCTTCCAAATACAGAATCCTTTAAATACAATATGCAAATAGCAACAATGACTGATGTATACATTGCTGCCTTATGCATGCATATATTTGCCCTCAAAACATATTCTACTATCTCATCTAACAAGGAAGACTTAACATGGTACTGCAAAATATTAGAAACAGCAGCCAGAATTTCCAACAAACCACATCGTATTGTTTCATATGAGCTTACATACATGCATGAAACAGCAAGAAAACCTTAATGCTAGACATGTCAGATACTGCAGTTAATTCTCCCTCCAATCATATGCTTCTGTCCTTTGATACAACCCCCAGGAATTACCAAGTACCTTTGATAGTATGTTATATATATTCTTTTACTGGTTTCAGTAAAAGAAAAGTGATGCCAAGCTAGGGCATCACTTTTAATAGCTAAGTTACTATTTTACATCAGCAAACACCAAGTAGGTTTGGTACACAAAAAACACCAGTTTTTGTGAACCAAATTCTACTTGTCGAAGAAAACTTTTTAACTACACAACTGTGTTTGTATCAATATACACATTTGCCTTACTGTGAGCTCTCAGCTCTAGGAGTCACAGAGGCACTGTCATGACAACTTATCTTGGGTATTTTTAGACATGGTGGTTTCCATATCTCAACAGCCAATTTCTTCCAGAAAGAGAAGAAATTACCCAGTACAGGTGATCTTGGTGTAATCAATGCAATGCTCCAATAACTCAGGCAATTTATCCATATGTGTGTGTATGTGTATACACAGAGAGAAGAGGAAGAAGGATAAAGTACACATGTAGTGTAACTATATACAAAGCTTAATATAACATGCAGAAGCTAGCTCATATCCTTATTCTGTCAACTTCATGGTAACTGTTTAACTATTATCTTTCTTATATACACACACACATACATGGATCCATATACCTGCATGCCACTTGTCACTGAGTTATTTCTGTTAGCTCATTTTCATTTTATTTATGTAAATCATCTGGGACATGAATGTGTTGTACTCTCTTTTTGTATTTGTCTAAATATCTTGTTTGCTGGAGAAAACATAGGACAACTGCTGGGCTGATGACATCAATTGAACACTGAATGAAATAGAAACACATGTCCACAGCTGTTCTCCTGCCTCAAGACAACCAAACTGACTTTTTCCTTAATGGCATGTCAAATGTTGAAGAGTTCTTGATTTTTCAAATTATCCCTCATCCTTCTCATATCATGGCCCTAATTGTCACCAGGGAACCGTTCTCCTTCTCTGGAAGCAGAGATGACATCAATAAATTGAGAATATATTTTGTATGGTGTTTAATATACCCTTATTTGTCTTTACTGTACATACATACATGCACACACACACACACTACATACCCATACACAAATGCAGTCTGTAACACATAAGTACTTTCACCCATGAAAGTTACATGTCGTAACAGATCATGGCTGCATGTGCACATGTGTGACAAAGTAGTCATTCAACATGCTAGAAATGGCAACCAAATTTCACAAATCATTTCAGTGGTTGAACATCTAACATTGACATGGCCAAAATCACATTATCTGGTGGTTTTGACAGTGGTGTGGCAGAGTTATCACCTGCTAGCAATATAAACAAGTGTTTGTAAGTACCAAAAGCCCATATGAGAGGTTCTCACTTAGTAAATATCACAGTATTTTGTGTTCTAACATGACATCCACTTTTAAGTGGGGATAAATATTACTTTTTGGTATTCATACTGCTTTTGTTGCTAATAATTATTTTTACAATATAATGATATACAAAAGGACTGTACAATCACAGCTGGAACACCTTTTATAATGTCTGTTCAATGAAAACTAACACAAGGCTAAAAATAGCAGTTAAAGCATGGGTGAAAGGCTTTTATAGATGGTTTGTTTAAGCTAGAAATTCACCATATATGAAAACAATTGTTAATGTTAAATATGTTATCTTTAAAAAAATCATGTGTTCACTCTACACACATACAGCTTTTACTCATTGCAGTCATTGGAATGCAGCCATAGTGGGACATCACAATGATGGGATTAGTGAATCAAATCAACTATAGTATTTACTTTTAAGTCTGGTACTACCAGTCTCTTTTTGTCAAACAGCTATATGACAAGGATGTAAACAAGCCAACATCAATTATCAAACTGTAAGACACAAATACATACATATAAAAATTTACTCACAAGGCAGTGGTCAACACAAGGCTGTAGTACTGAGGGACTGAACCAGAAACCACATGGTTGTGAAACAAACAGCTGTGTCAATAACATTACACACACTTAAATGTGAATGTTCTGTTACAACAAACTATATTGTGGTAGATACCATGAAAGAAACTCATATTAGCTTTTGGTGCAAAATTCACTTGTTTATATCACTAGTGGGGAGAAAAATCCCTTCCATCTCCAATGCTGAAACAACCAGATCACATGATTTCGACCTTCCTTGGTCTTGTCAATGATGGACACTCAGCTGTTAGAGATAGCAGCAACTTATCTCCCCACCAGCAATATATAGAGAAACTGCTAGAACAGGTGCTGGTATCATGATTAGCCAGTAAGCTTATTAGAAAATATATATTAGCAACAAAGGCAGTATTAATACTGTGAGGTAATATTTATTAGAACAAACTATACTGCATGCAGTAGATACCACAAGAGAAACTCTCATACTGGCTTTTGATGCAAAATTGACTCTTGTTTATATTGCTAGTAGGGAGATAAATCTCCACCAAGGTGATCTGGTAGTCTTGGCACTGGAGATGGCAGGTATTTATCTAATTGCTAGCAATATAAACAAGAATGTATTTTGCACCAAAAGCCAATATGAGAGTTTCTCAGTACTAGGATCAATTGTTTATTCTCTCTCTGTATGGAAGAAAATAGTTGTATTCAGATCTGGAGATGGGCTTCTACCAAGTTAAATTTTATTCTTTTTTACTTGTTCCAGCCATTAGACTGTTGCCATGCTAGGGCACCACCTTGAAAGATTTTAGTTAAAAGACTCCTAGATACTGAACCTGAGATCATGTGACTGGGAAGTGTGAACTTCTTAATGACACAGTCCTGTCTGTATCCATAGTGAATTTAAGCTCAGATTAAAAAGGAGGATAACTAAATACAGCAAAACACTTTATTCAATGCTTTGTGTGTTTAAGGTGTTTGCTTTGAAACTATGTAGTTACAGGTTCAGTCCCACTGCATGGCAGCTTGGCCAAATTTCTAAGCCAGCCAATGCCTTGTGAGTGGAATTGAAAGATGGAAATTGTATGGAAGCCTATCATATTACATTGTGTGTGTTTACATTCTGCAGCAGCTTCACTTGAAATTGCTCAGGTAAAAGCAACTGACAATTCTCTGTTGACAAATTGTTTTGCACTTCACTATTTTAAGTGAAGTAAAATAAAAAAACCCTTACTTGAAAAACACATAAGAGTTAGCCACAGGAAGAGCACCAGGCTGTAAAAGAATGCCTCAAAAATATGCCCACATCCAACTTTAAATAAATTAATTAATAAGTTTGTTAAATGATAAACTATTTTTCTTTGTTTCCGTGTTGTTCTGTTCTTGATTAATATCCAAATGTAATACTATTTATACAAATCCATAAGAATGTTACAGCCTTATAAGAAAATGATATATGCTTGAGTAGGTTTGAATAGACATCCTTGGTTGTTCGGGAAAAATAAAATCTCAATATTTATTTTTCTAATTTGACTGAGACCCAAGAAAACTAATAATGAACTTGTGAGATTTGGATAAAAATAAAATAAGAGCTGCATCAAATACCTGTAAGAAGATAAATACTCTCAGCATTTGCAAAGAAAGCAAATTTATTTGTTCAATGATTAAATCCTAGGTTTATTCAATTCATTTATACCTATATTACTAAATATTAGTATATTCCTGTAAGCTGAAAAATGACAAATTATCTGTTAGTAAGTATTTATACATTTCTCTTAAGTCAATACAGGTTTTAGAGGTGGAATATTTGAAATATAAATATTCCATGAGATTGGGATTTTTGGAAGTTAGTCAAGAATAAAAATGATGGTAGCAAATGTCCAAATATCCCTACAAAAAGAAAAAAAAGCACCAGTGAGAAGATTAAATTTCATGCCTTGAGAGAAAAAAAAAACCCTTTTATATCCTGTCAGATATTAAATTTCCTTTTGTTTTTTTAGAAAATGGAATCCCCCACCCAATCTTCTCAAGCTAAGTAATATAGAAATGAAGATGTATTAGAGTTAAATAACTAGTTGAGCAAGGTGTTAATATTCCTAATATAGAGGCTTTAGGAGACAAACAAGAAGTGAATAAAAAAAAAAAACACAGAACCTATTCTATGTATTGTTCTGTTCATGCATTAGAAGAGAAAAAGTGGAGAGATTTCATAGTGTGAAATTCTGGCACAAGTTCCAGCTTTGGGAGGAGACATGGCCAGGTTGGAAATTAATGTGAATGAGCAACATCATAGCTAAGATAGTAAAATTTTCTGGTTAAAATTCTTTTAAAGAAATTATAATTTTTTTTAAAGCAAAAAGTATTGAGAGAAATTTGGGTGAAATAGACATGATCCTTGCTATGAAGTTATGAAGGTGTTAAGTATGTTTTCATGACTTAGTGCTACTGGCATAAAATCCCTTCATACCCATTTTCACTGTCTTCTCTGCAAGAACCGTGCCTAAATAAAGAAAGAAAAACATTGTTTTTAAAGACATGTTTATTTATGGTGATGTGCAATCTCTGATGAAGACATTTTCTTCATTACAAAAAAAGTGTCTTTTCCTGTCAAATTGAAACAGATGAAAGAGGAACTTGGCAACTATATGTATTCTAGTTCACAGTGATTGTTAACTAAATATTTTAAATATAAAGACTTTGATGTATACGACATGCTAAACTAAGTGAAGAAAATAGTAAAAAAAAAAGAAAGAGATTAAAAAAAACACAAGAAATGGATAATTATTTAAATAGCTAAAATACATATGAAACTGTTTGTTTTTGGGCAATGGAGGAGGAAGGATTAACTACAACTAAAATATCCAGTCTAACACTGCTAACCACATTACTATGAAATTGAAATGGCACCTACAACAATCTAGGTGTACTGAAATGAGCAGAGTAATCAATATTTTTCATATATTTTATAATAAAACACATAAGAATAAATATTAACTCTAATAAGAAAATCTATAGGTATTGTACAAAATCATCAAAAGAAACATGCCAAATATCAAACAGAAATTGCTAGATTAGCCCAGAAAATAAAACCTGCTCACTACAACAGAATTTTTATTTTCTGTCACTGCTTTACACTAATTTTTTTATGTTTAACCCTTTAGTGCTTAAACAGGCCATATCCAGCCCAAATATTCTACATGTTTTATATTCAAACTGGCAATATCTAGCCTCTCACATGTAACCTACATTGACATTCTAAAAACAAACAATCACATCATTTAAACCTCAAAGCTATAAGATAATGCATGACTAATTCAAAACAATTTGAATGAAAAAGTATTACATTTAACAGAATAATCTGAACACTAAAGGGTTAAATATATGGGATTAGTATTTGCTGGAGCAGCAATTTCTTATTGTTTGAGGACCTCATCACTACTAAATCCAAAAGTCATAAGCTTTGTTCATAGAGATGAAATACATACTAAGCTGATAAAACAGATAAATGTAAGTAATTTCTAAAGTTCAATGCACAATAGTTTAAGATGATTTTCAGAAATTCATTCAATTCAACACTTTTTCAAACCATTATAGACAATAAAAGTTATAATAAAGTGCTTTTGAACAGAATAATAAATGAAAATCCTCACCTCTTAATGTGACTGATTCAAAATCTTTTTGCTATTTACATCTAACTGACAATAAAAAAAATTGATAAGTCTACCATTAGTGAAATGAAATAGCTTTCTTTTTATGATAACAGACAGTGAAATATATATCACATTGCAAGCCATTGTTAAATTATGTCAAATATTTGATGCTATGAAGAATACTTATTCATAAAGAAATATTTTTTGACTAGGTACAAATCTATGGAAAAAAAAAAAGATATTAGCTGGTATTCATTCCTTCAACCGTAGGAGAATGAAAAGCTAAGTTGACCCACAGCATGAACTGAACTCAAAATGAGTGTTCTGCTCATGTAGCAAAATATAACAAATCATATACTAAACAAACTAATAAGATATCAATAAATATTAAGGTTTAGCTGTAGTCTGATGAATGTGAAATGCATGTATATGAATGATATAAATGGTGACAAATGTATACATGTGATTGTTTGGCAAATGTGTAATAATTGAAAGTGCATGAGGAAAGGTGTAGGCAGAAATTCCATTTGATGTACCTAGTGTAATCACAGAAAAGTTAACAGAGAAAGTAGTATTCATGTGTAGAAGAAGCACAGGAGCCGTAGAGTCTACATATATATGGGAAATGGATTTTTTTTAATGCCGTGGAGGCTCTCTAGAGGTTGTAGATAATTTCTGTTATCTAGGTGACATAATTAGCAGTGGAAAGGATATTCCAAGATTGTAATTACTAGAATAAGAAGAGGATAGAAAAAATTTAGATAGCTTTTACTTCTGTTGGCAACCAAAGCTCTCTCCCTTGGAGTGAATGGTGCTTGTGCATAAACTGCAATGCTACATGGTAGCAAGATGTGGTGCCTGAATGCAGAAGATACATGAAGATTAGAGAGAAATCAGCATCATCATCATCGTCGTTTAACGTCCGCTTTCCATGCTGGCATAGGTTGGACAGTTTGACTGAGGATTGGTGAACCAGAGGCTGCACCAGGCTCAATTTGTTCTGGCAAAGTTTCTACAGCTAGATGCTCTTCCTAACGCCAACCACTCTGAGAGTGTAGTGGGTGCTTTTTACGTGCCACCGGTACAAGGAACAGTCAGGCGGTTCTGGCAATGACCACACTCATGCTCAAAAGGTATTTTTACGTGCTACCTGCATGGGAGCCAGTCCGGCGGCACTGGCAATGACCATGCTCGAATATTGTTTCTCAGGTGCCACCAGCACATGAATCGGTAAGGCGATGCTGGGTATGATCATACTTGAATGGTACTTTTCACGTGTCACCAGCACGGGAGCCAATCCGTAGCCCTGGCATCGGCCACGCTCAGACGTGCTTTTGACATTCCACTGGCACGTGTGCCAATCAGGCGGTACTGTCATCAGCTATGTCAGCGATAAAGAACTAAAGCGAGAATGCTCATTGGATGTGCAATGTCAGTGTACATGTATGAAAGAATGCTAGTACATTGCGATAAAATTAGGCATAAAAGGAATTAGATGTAATGTGCAAGAGAAAAGACTACACTGATTTGGTCATGTGATGCATATGGTTGAGAACAGGTGCATAAAGAAATGTCATTCAGTTAAAGTGAATGGAATTTGTGGAAGAGGGAGACCCAGGAAGATCCGGGCCGATATAGTAAGGGCACCAATCTCAAGATGCTGAGCCTTAAGAAGGCGGTGACAAAGGACCAAAATATCTGGTGCTTTGCTTTGCTTGAATATGGTGAAGCTCAGCTCCACCTCTATTCTCTGCCCCAAAAAGCTTCTTCGTACTCTCATCACTTCTTTATCTCTGATATTATTTGTCTATCATAATCACCTGATAGGCACATACTATGCACATCACCCTTTCATTACTTCTTCACATAACCACTTCCATTTCTCGCATCTTTTTCTGGCCATGTTCTCTCCTCTTTGCTATACTCCATCCACTCTTACACCTCTTTCATCCCCTATCTCTCCCAATGCCCACACATCTGTAACATAACCTCCTCTCCCTTGAGCCATTCTTACATCTCTCATCCTCAATTACTACAGCCACCTCTATTCCAGCAAACCATCTCCCCTTATAATCATATGAAATTTTCCCCCGTCCCCCTCCTAATCCAATCCTCTGTACCATTTCACCTATATTCTTCCCCATTGTGCCTTGAGGGTATGTCCTGACACATATCCGCCACCATCTTTGCCACTCTATCTTTCTCTCCAAGTCTTCTCCAACTAGGATGTCTTTGTATCTCTTTTACAGTAAGACGCCTATCTCTATCCCTCTCTCATTCTTTTAACCTCACATCAACTGGTACAAAGCCACCTCTCTCAATACTATTCCCACCTCCTCCCAGTTGAGGTGAATTTGTCTTGTCTTGTAAGCTGCTTGGTGACTCCACCAGTGTTGGTGCCACACAAAAGCCCCACTTAGCATTAAGAAAGGTATCCAGCCATAGAAACCAGGCCAAAACAGACAACAGAACTTGGCAGAGCCCTCTGGCTTGCCAGCTCTTGTCAAACTGTCCAACCCATGCCAGCAGGGAGAATGGACATTAAGTGATGATGATGTGCAAGCTATGGAATAAGTAAATATGACCAGTTGGTCTGTGCACATATCTAATATATTCACTATTGTATTAATATAAATATGTGAGTGATATATTACTATATTAATGTCCAGCCATCTATAATTATCTAGGTGTCAATCATCTAATTACACATCAAAGAGCAATATTGATTTCATCATTCTGTTGGAAGTTAGAGTTTAAAACCTCAAGCCAAAGAAACTGAGATTAGTAATAGGAAGATTGTAATTTTGCTTCTTGTTACAGCTTTGTCAGCTCTGCAACTATTAAATTATAGCATGCTTTAATTTATTCACGGCGATGTACAATAGTGCAAACTTGACAATTAAGTTCTGATGAAAATTACAGAAGGTGCTACACAAATAAATAAATTATTTAACTTCCATTTTTTTTATCATCGTAGACATCCATAGAGTGGTGGATTGACAGAATCTTTAAAGCAAAAAGAGCCTTGTGGAATTTCATCACGGTTTTTACTTTCTGAGTTCAAATACTGCTAAGGCCAACTTTCCTGTCATCTCTCTGGGGTAGATAAAACAAAGCACCAGTCAAATACCAGGAGTTGATGGAAGTATCTACACCCCAACTTACAAAACTGCTGACCTTGTACCATGAATAATAGCTTCACTAGCTGTCCAAAAGGACAATCAATGATTCATGCATTGTTGAGAGGAAATTTTTGAATTGAAACAGATGTTTGAATATAAGTTGAGTACAAAATTTCAAATTGGAATTTATGACAATACAAGAATCAAATTCCTGATCTTCCAGCTATTGATCCTCAATATTGGCTCATAAAATATATTTACAGCAAGAACTCCTATGCAATATGATGCTGCTTTAGATAATAATCATGAATGAATATGTAGAGTTAAATCAAACATTTCATCAAATGTTTGATTGTTTGGAATAGATTAAACTCCACTAAATTCAATCAAATATAAAGAGGACATGTTTTTAGATGTGATAAAAGAAAAAAAAAAAAATTAAGAAAGCAGTATCTATAATATCAGTTGCTTTTTAAGAGCATATTCAGACTAAAAACCCTCTTTATTTTTTTGTAGATCAGTTATCTTTCATAGTGACAAGATATCCTTCATAATGTCAACAAAATACATAGTGTTACCTGTAATAAAATGAAGTACTCAGCTAAATTCTTAAAGAAAAATTTAGTAAAATAACTTTGTCATTATTAGATTGATGTTTGGAACATAACATGAAGTTTTGATAGGTTTCAATCTAAATCACTTTAAAACAAGGAGTTTGTATCATTGAATTAGTGGTGAATTAAGGTTGGCTAGTATCAAAAGGGCTAATCTACTGAACCTATCATGTAAACACTAAAATAAAATGAACAAGTTATCAAATTAGAATTACTGCAGTTTATTAAGTTATAATGTGCAAAAAAATGTTTAATTTGAAAGGTTACTATATCTCAATCCCAATGTCTCATATACAGATAAGATAAAATAATGAAGACCAAAAATAAAAAACTTAACCCCAAAAATTAAATGAAACATCTATCAAAAATAAAATATACAGTAGTTATATTGGAAGAAAATAAAAAAA
>JAOPJW010003905.1:138212443-138223914 GCA_027122535.1 Octopus maya
AGAGAGAGAGAGAGAGAGAGAGAGAGAAAGAGAGAGAAAGAGAGAAAGAGAAAGAGAGAGTTGTTGCCACACAATTTTGAGCATGGCTATCACATATTTTTAAAGAGCAACTTTGTTCACAATAGATGGTGGGATGTGAAAGTCCCTTGAAGTACAAAAGAACAAAAGTATAAAAAAAGAAGATAGTTAAGAGATTTACTTTGAAAAATCTTTTTTAATGATTTGCGTTTGTAAAAAAGTATCTGTAAAGAGTGTTTAGTATGAAAAGTTGTTTAACCACATTTCTCTCTTTATTTACCTAACTTCTTTTCCTGAAGTAAACTAGACATTACTCCTTATTCATTTCGACATGGTGCACTGAAATATTTCCTTTAACAGAATATATCTCTTTCACCATCTTCATTCTCTCAGTCTCTTTATTTTTTTAAAGTTTCTAAGTATACAGAATTATGTACATTTATTTTTCATTGGTATGAAATGCAACTACAAGTTTTGAAGACTTCATTTTATTAGCAAAAATTTCTGTATATATAAGCAAACTCAAAACTGATTTTACTTTGTGTGTGTAATCATCATCATCCTAACATTCATTTTTCCATGGTTTCATGGGTGAGACAAAATTTGATGAGGGTAGTTGCCAACATTCACCTGTTTCTAAGAAAGGTAATATTTTCCCATGGCCAAATGAGTTTTATCACAGAAGATTGGAAATGGGAGTTGCTTAAATGCAGGTATCACTATGAATTTTCGAAAATATTTAAAAGTAATTTCTACTGTACTTTTTCTTGGAGAGCATCCGAAAAGAAACATTTTAATACCTCATTTGTGAATAGTGACTGATAAAATGGGTTGTATCAGGCTGAGGACTGAGGTGATATAATTGCATGAACCCATGAGTGTAGGAAATATGTCAATTTGAATGCTCAGCAAATTGGTTGAAATCTTGCCTAATTGACCTAAATGAATGATTAGGTATGATGTCATATCTCTGAAAATGACCTGATAATCATCTTCAAATTATATAAATTAATATTGTCCACGATATAACAGTTGCCTATTTTTTTTTTTTTTGATTCTTGAAGATGAAACTTTTTTTTGACAATTTTTAAAAATATTTATTGTTACATGCAACAAACAGTTGATTTCATGGTGTTTTCAGATCTATCTAAATCCAAAAGCCCAAAAACCACATGGACTTGAGTTTTGGTGTATTTGTTGTAGGTATACAATGGGGTGTAGGTATACAATTGGGTGTAGGTATACAATGGGATGTAGGTATGCAATGGGATATAATACCATTTCAATAAAATTTTAATAAGCTATTAAAAATGGCAATAAACTGCAGAGTTTCAGATTAGAACACCTACATAAGTTGGATTTTCCCTATTCTAACTGGGATTTTTGCAATTTTTTTTTCACCACAGCCTTGCATATGATGAGGAAAAGCTTTTTATGAAAAAAAATTTTTGGAAAATTTATGATTCCTTCCACTACCACGCCCTGTTTCCTACCCTCTGGACTGATTCTGGACAAATTTCTTGCACTCCACATTTCAAAATGATGTGAGAAGCTTTTATGATGAAAAAAGAAAAAATTTGAAAATATTTTCAGATAGAAAAGTGTATGATTTAAGGGAGATTTAGTTGTTGTTTCTAGCACATCCCACCATCAACTGCTACCTTTCTCAAAATTGCATGTAGACTTAGATTAAAAAACATAGAATTTGAAAACTAATTCCTTGCTTTAGCTTTAAAACATCTGCATCTTGCAGAAAAATTGTTAATGGGAAAGAGAGAAAGAGAAAAGACCCAAAATGAATCGGCACTTACTTGTGAAAATGTAAACACTACCACAAATTATCTGACTGTATTCAAAATCAGAAAAACAGAATAGACCACATCAGACTTTAATACTTGACAAAATAATATTCATTGTACAATATGATTTTTATTGACAAAATTTGACCAGTATTTCTCAAAGGAAAATAAAATTCCCATGTACAGGTATATCTGTTTGGTAAAATTTGGATGTTGCTTACCACACATTAAAACAGCAAGAGAGAATGAACAACAGTCTCAATATGACAATGCCATGCTAATTTTAGGCTCTAGAAGACTCATGTAGCTCAAATTAGTGCATCTTTTCATAGAAATATGCTTACTTTCCAATTAATTCATCCATTTCTTGAAATTCTGGCTCAAAATCAATATTTGAAACCTTGGATTCATATTTTGTTTGACCTCTCACTGTGTGGGAATATGTCAGTTTGATAAGTAGCATGAATATGCATTAATCTTGTATGTGCAGCCATGGTAGTACCACTCTCTTTATTCACTTAATGCTTTTACATCATATTGTGGCCAGATTCTGCAATGACTGTATTGAATTTGCAAGAAAATTTTCTTTCTTCTGATATAAAAATCCCAAAGAAAATATGTTCTTTTCTAAGTGCAAATTAATAATAAAATTTTCACTTTTATATTTCATAATGCTTATCTGGCCTACCCCCATCAATTTTTATATCAAAATATAGTAAAAAAAAAAATCTTTACATGACTGTATACTTTTCAGCACAAATGTAGTTGTAGCACACCAGTGCATTGAACTAGAATGAGGGCTACTACTGTTCAGCAGTCAAAAATAAAGAAAGAAAAAAGGGACAAACTTTGTGAATGGGTGGAAATACCAGAGTGATTGAGGACCCTAGCATCATAAGTAAATGTCAAATTTTGATCAAAACTATATGAAAAGAAAGTTCACATCCAGAGCTTTCAAATGATATATAGTTTTCCATGGAAAAAATGTAGTTTAGCATGAAAATGATGAAGCAAAAAGCATGTTTTTGCATGGTTAACCTGTGCTTGTCTCCCTTCTATGGAGCTCTTGTATGTTTTGCAAATAACTTGCACATCCAAGTGCTACCAGTCGAGAATTCCACATACCAGAAGCCAGCAAGTGTACGGAGTCATCAGGAGAGAATGCGCACCGTTTCAGGGCCTACTTCTTGACGGCATCAGTGCATACAGGCACTCCCTCTCACTGGTATGAGGCCCTGCTTGCTAGATCAATTGGTTATTAAATACAGCTCAATATACTTCAAACCATTGCTCATCGTCTCTTTTTAACCAAATCCAGTGGCCTGCCTTTTCTACTGTAATTTGGATGTCGGTCATGGTGGTATTTACTTTATGATGAGTTAGACCTAACAATAACAACAGTTGTCTCACACTGTGTCCAACAAACCCTCTACATCTGACTTCGATTGGAAAATGCTCTGCTTTTCAGCCTGCATCTTCACATGCATAAATACAACATAAATAATGTTGCAGGCACTTATTCACATCAATATGCAAATAAGTACCATTGGGTTATTATAGCAGAATAGATTAATTAGATAATAAAGGAAATGAGCAGATAAGAATGAGTGAGAGAGGAGTATGATAAGGTGGAGAAAGGAAGGTTATCAAGGCCTATCACTCCATACACTTTTTAGTGAACTTATATGCACATACATGCTTGCATAAACACATATACAAATATAGTATGGAAGAGAGAGAAAGAAACAGATTCCAGGCAATGTAGTGTCAAAAGTAAGAATAATATAAACAAATAACAGTAATATTAATAGAAAATACAAACAATAGTAATAATAATAATAATGGGAAAGTAACTGTTATCCCAGTATTTGTAGGGGCATTTGGAGCACTAATGACCTGATTTGAGAGATATGTCGGAGAAATTGGAATGACATGAGGGCCCAAGAAACTGCTCTATTAGAGACAGCTGGGATTTTGAGATTGGTGCTTGAGTGTTGAGTATCTTCCACAATAAGTTAACATTCAGGTACCAAAGTTTATAATTTGTGGAAAGAAACCCTGTGAGGCCTCTGACAACAGGTTGCTGTCTGCTCTCACAGAATCAACCAGAGCAATTGAGACTGAGAGCTCTGAGAAGTAAATAATGATGGTGGTGGTGGCGGCAGCGGTGGTGGTGGTGGCAATATTCAAGCCCTCCTACTTCACCACTACAGCCATCACAAAAAGAAAATGTAAGAGGATCAAATAGACCTAGGAAGAGTATAAAGAAGGAATATATGCTTTTTTCTATGCATTAGGTAAGTCATCTCCCTAGAGACATACTGCAAACTCTTATGAAATACAGAAAACACAAAATCAAAGACTTTGGATGAAAACAAGTCAGCAAATATTAGGAGGGATATCTTCAGAAATAATTAGAAGAAATAAGAAATTCATTCTAATGAACCTGATAAAGATAACCAGAGAAGTGGTAAAGAAACAGTATTTGAAGACCACACATTTGTTGAAGAACACAGTCTATTGATGAAACTGAAACAGAAAATTCTGAATGAGCCTGCAGTTGTAACACATACAATGATAAGGAACCATTTCATAAACTCTCAAATACAAACCAAAATAAAAAAACAAATTAAAATTGGTAACTATGTAACAAAAGAAATCATACAAGAATTAAAACTTGATCTTACTGAATTAAATGAAATTATTTGCACATCTGCTAAGGCAATTGAAACAAATTGTATGGTTTCAAAAAACAAAGAAAATTAAACTAATTTCAATATCTAAATGAATTAATGGTGTAAGATGAAGAGGAAATACGGGTTTTCATCAAGAGAAGAACTGATATCACAAAAGAAATACTGAACCAAAAAGTCACAATGAAAGCTCAAAGAATTAAAAAATTTGAGAAAAGAAACAATTTTCACAAGCAAAATAAACTGTTGACATCCAATGCCAAAATATTTTACAGGGAAATAGGAAAGTAGAAAATGACCATTGAAGACCTTCATCTCCCACTGAAGAAATTGAAAATTTGGGGAAAAGATCTGGAGTGATGAGAAGACATATAATGAAAATGCATATTAGATTAGACACTCAGAAGGATCGTCTCAAAATTTACAAGAACAAGCATGGAAAGACATCTCAGCAGCAGACCTAAAGATGACACTCATGAAGTTGATACACTGTCTTGCAATATGGAACATCGCAAGCCTCTGGCCCTTATGCCACAGGACACTGGCAAACTTCTTCCTATCTGCTTCTCCTCAAGTTAAATATACCTGTCTCTTAGCTTCCCTTATAGCTACCAGATATAGTTCCCTACCACCACCACTATTCTAGTCCTTCCAAATCTGTTTTTTTTTTGTTTTTTTTTTTTGCTCTAATAGCCCTCTCTACTATGTTGTTCCACCACCATGTCACCTTATGTCTGGTTGAGATTTTGGACTTTGTTCATAGACAAAAATGAAACTAATACGAGGGAAACAAACCAAAGAGGTTGGGGAAAAACTGGCCAGATTTTTACTAAGATTACTTAATGTAAATAATAGCCTTACTGGCACTTGTGCCGGTGACACATGAAAAAAATTCAAGCGAGGTCATTGCCAGTGCCGCTGGACTGGTTCCTGTGCAGGTGGCACATAAAAAACACCACTTGAGCATGGCCATTCCCAGTACCGCCTGACTGGCCCTAGTACATGGCTCGCACAGCTCTCACTAACCATTCTACTATCCCTAGTTTCCTCATTGACTACCAGATAAGGGAACGGGGGACCCTGTCAAAAGCTTTCTTCATGTCAATGAAAACCAGGTACAGAGGTTAGGTATTTCTCCTGCAGCTGTCTTGCCAGAAATATAGCATCAGTGGTGCTTTTCCCTGGCATGAACCCAAACTGCATCTCATCTAAACTGACTCTCTCCTCAATTAATTGGGCTATGACCTGCTCCGTGACTTTCATTACCTGATCCAACAACTTGATACCTCCGTAATTATTTGTATCTAAAGCATCACCTTTACCTTTGTAGCAGTTGACTATGGTACTGCTACACCAGTCATTGGGTATGACTCCGTCGTGTATCACCTGGTTAACTATATGGGTGACTTGGCTATAGCCGACACTGCCAGATATTTTGAGCATCTCTACAGTGATTGCTGATGGACCGGGGCTTTCCCTGTCTTCATACTCTTGATCACTTTATCTATCAAGGTACTGTTAACTCAGATAGCTGGTCCCTCTGTTGGGTCAACATGTGGAAGACTCTCTTCCTCCCATTCATTCTCTTTATTAAGCAGCCTTTCATAGTGGCGTCTCCAAACCTCTCTCTTTGCAGCCTCATTTAGTGCAAGTGAGCCATCATCCATGCAGACATATTTCTCTCCTACGACATCACGATTCTCTCTCACACATTGTCTTGCAACACGAAATACTTCAAGTCTTTGGTCCTCATGGCACAGGACACTGGCAAATTTTTTCTTATCTGCTTCCTCTCTGGCTAAGTAAACCTGTCTCCTAGCTTCCCTTCTAGCAGTCTGATACAATTCCCTGCTACCTCCGTTCTTCCAGTCCTTCCAAGCCTGTTTCTTTTGTCTAATAACCCTGTCAACCACACTATTCTACCACCAAGTTACTTTGGGTCGAGAGGGGACTTTACACCAGCCACAGATCTGGTTGGAGGCACTCAGCAGGTTGTCCCGTAGGAACCTCCAGTTGTCTTCCATGTTGTATGATGCTATATCCCCTTCTATTTTGTCAAATGCTTCAAGTAGTATGTCTTGAAATCTCTGTCCGTTTGCTGGATCTTTAAGTTTCTAAACCCTTCTCCTCCAAGTCGGTCTACTTTTGGGCATCTTTTTTGCTTTGATCCCGAAGTCACTAACTACTAATCTGTGTTGAGGGGTACATTCTTCGCCAGGGAAGGTTTTGGCATTTATAAGCTGCCCTCTTTCCCTATTACTGGCAAGGATATAGTCAATTTGGGTAGAGTGTCTGCCGGAGTGGTAGGTGACAGGCAGATTTCTTGAAGTTGGTATTGCAAACCAAAAGATCGTTTGCATCACAGAACTCCAGGAGTCTGGATCCCTCCTCATTGTGGGAACCAAAATCATAGCCTCCGTGAATGCCATGGAAGCCCCCTGCATAACATCCAACATGACCAAGAGAGGGAGAGAGAAAGAGAGAGAGAGACTGGTTTTTGCATTTCAGTCAAACTTGGAATGGATATAGAAGCTGTTGAAACATATGTGTGGTAGTGATTGCAAGTAGAAAAGGGATACTGTTGGATATAAAAAGCAAAATTTTTTAAAATGCAGTGAAATAGCCAAGAAAAATTTCCAAGCAACTACAAACAGAAATAAGAGGCAAATCAAGTTTTTATCAACTGGTGCACAAGCACACATGGATGAAAATAGCATTCTATTTGTGAACCATGAATATACCAAGTACATGGGTGGTGTAGGCCACCTGAATCAAATGACAAGTTATTTCCTGGTTGGTAGACTGGGTAATAAATGGTGGCAATACCTGGTGTGATATATAGTAAATATGAGTATTGTTTGTACATTTATACTGAATATCAAATCAGGAGGGGCACAAAAGCAATGCAGCCATCTGCAGTTCTGAGATGTAGCATTAAAGTGAAGGCAGGTTATTCTTTGAAAAATAATAAGTGCAGGGAGAAAAGCTAAAGCTTGCAAGTAGGATATCTATCTGAATTCAGCCAATCTTCAACATAAAAAAAAAATTGTCAAAATGATTACCATATTTTAACATGTACAAGGAACCCTTTTTTGACAAAAATTAAGTTAATAAAACATGGGAGTTTATTATACATGGATAGCATTTTAATCCCTTAGAAAATCCTTTTTCCAAATTTTAGGCCTCAAAAATTAGGGGGTTCCTTATGCACGTTAAAATATGGTACATCAGAAAAGGAAAGCTCCCAGTGAAGTGTCAACTGTAATGGCTTTTCAATGTGCATTTTGAAAAGTTGCATTATGTAGAGTTGGGTACTTTATAAATTTCCATAATAGGAAGCTTGTATGATTTGTATATATAAAATTTGATTTTATAAATACTTTTTTTCTCAAATTTACCTTCTTAGTTTTTATATACCTGGAAGGTGATTGATAAATTTTAATTGATTTGTAATTGTGAATCATTATTATATGTATTTATGTGAAAGTTTATTTCATTTAGTTGACTGGGTTTATTTCATTTTATAATTTTTTCAAAGTTAAAGTCCAGTATTTTGTTCTATTTTACCTTTACGGTACACCTGTCTCATATGCATATAAATTCAAGTAATGATCCACTAATATGAACAATTCTTCTACAGTAAAATTCTGTTGCATAACCCAATTAAATAATCCTCCCATTACTATATTTCTAACTTTTAAGTGTTTCGATTAAATTCTAAAATGATTGTGAATTTAGAATGGTTTCATAAAACATATAATTTTCATTATTCAATTTAACAAAAGGTTCTTAAACACGTCTCATAATTTTTGTCTGAAAGCGAATGTAATTACTGCTAAATACAGGTAAATTCAACAAAATATGTTATTTTAATTTTCTTTGAACATCAGCATAGAAAATGAGTTATTAGCTAATATTCAATGAATATACAACAAAGTTGTAAGAGAAGAATTGTGCAAATGACTGGATTATTTATCAGTTGAACTCAATGTATATAAGGTAAAACAGAAAGAAATAGGTGTACCATAAAGTAAAAATAATGGAAAACTGACATTTGTCTTTGAAGAAATCTAGGAAATGAAATATACGTCGCCAACTAAATGGAACAAACTCACACATACATGAATACACAAAACACACTTAATAATGATTTACAATCCGAATTAATCAAAATAAAAATGAGTAAATTTGAAAAACAAAATCCAAATTCACACACACACACACTCCTAAAAATGCTTGGATTTTTAACCTACTTCCAAGCATGTGGGAAAACTAACTTTTTTCTCTTTGTTTATGTTCTGTATAATGATTTGTTTCTGCAGTAATTGCTCCAAAGTAATTGCTATTCAGTGTGGCCAAATCCGGCACCTCTACAAAATCGCTAAAATATGAACAAATCACATTATTGAATTCTTGTAGCTTTGAGATAATGTGAGATACAGCCTTTCCCACCTTTATTCAAGTATAAATACTTCGAAATTTTTGAGACCACATGCTATTTTTACAACATTTGAAGTGAAGTGTGTACATTAGTATCTATCAAGTAGCGATTCCAACTTCGAAGGTCTTATTCATGATAATATACAAAATGTAAAAGAAAGCAACAGTGATTTGTTTTCGGATGAATCTGATATTGATGTTAATGAATTTTTGTTGGACAACAAAGAAGATTTTGATAGTGAAAGTGATGAAAATGATATTCAAAACATGATGAAGATCACATGGCTGAAAATCACAACATTCTCCATGATTCCAGATTTCACAGAAAAGATTAGTCCACAACATAATCTAGATGCCAATGCTCAACCATTGGATTATTTATTTTTATCGGAAAGTTTTTTTCAAAACTGTTGTAGAGGAAATGAATAAATATGTTCAATTAATAATTTCTATTCGTGGAAGACCACATCCACTATGGCAGCCAACCAATACTGCAGAACTGTAGGCTTTTTTCTTTTACCATAAACACCGTGTATGGTATCAAGCAGTTGCCTTGATTGTGGAACTACTGGAGTCCTGATGTAGGGTATAGTAATCTATATATCTCTAGTATTATGTCAAAAACAATGTATTTGAAAAAATCTCAATATTCACATTTATCTGACTCTGCTAATGTCCCCGGCATCAAACTACAATCCCCTGTATAAAGTGTGTCCAATTATTAATTTACTTTCTGATAAGTATAAAACTATGTATCTGTCTCAGAAAAATTTCAGTGTAGATGAAGTCATGATAGGTTATAAGGGTAGGGTACATTTTTGACAATACATGCCTGCTAAACCCACTAAATGGGGCATCAAGGTATGGAAAGTCTGTGAATCAGACACAGGGTATTGTACAAATTTTGAGGTCTATATGGGGAAAAATTATAAAGGAGACAGACCAAATGGATTAGGGTATGATGTTGTATATTCTCTATCTGAACCATTTCACCATCAACACTGACACCTGTATTTTGACTGTTTTTTTTTCTTTTTCAGTGGCTTTGGCAGAACATCCTGCCTGTGATGAACAATTGCAATGGGCTACAACATGAGATAAAAACAACAAAGTAAAAAGAGGGGACATTCTTTAGATGCAAAAAGAAAATTTACTAGTCACAGTATACAAGGACAAAAGACAAATTTTATTTCTGTCTACCAATGAACAACCTGGTGTTAATGCTGAGGGGAAACATGCAGTAAATATTTCCTACAATAAATATATGGGTGATGTTGATAAATCCAACTAGTACTGGGCATACTATCCAGTTGAACAACCTGGAAAGAAGTGGAGGAGGTACATTTTGTGGTTTTTAGTGAATTCAATTATTGTCAATTCATATATTGTTTAAGTGAAAAACCACAAGGTGCCTCCACCACCAAAGAACTATTGCATATGAAATTTTGGGTTGACATCGCATCTCAGTTACGTGAGGGTTTTTTTTCCAGAAAACACAGAAGTGTGAGAAAAGCAAAATTAACTGAGGTGGATGTCAACAGAAAATATTAACTTTCATAAAGTGGAAAAAAATAATTGGAAGAAAGAAAGTTTGTAGACTGTGTTCATTGAAAAAAAGAGAAACCACAAAAGGATATCAGGTTGAAACTGCATATATGTGTTCATTTTGCAAAGTGCCCTTGTGTAAAGGGTGCTTTGGAAAATTCCATGACAGAAATGTGGCATAATTATATTTTCTAGTTTGATAGAAATACAATTATGTATGCCTTTAATTTTATAACAAATATGTGAAGGTGAGAAATACATATTAATTTTCAGTATGTTACACACCTCTAATTCACTTTTGTCTCATCTGTTAATGAGTTGTGTTATTAGATGTACTCTATCATGTAAATCTACTCACTAAATCGTATAAGAGTACATAGCCAATAATATATTGACTAGTAAAAGAGTTTTATACTTTATCTTCGATGAAAATGTTTGAATGAAATATAGAAAAAGAATAAAATCTTGTACTGATTATACCTGCATTTAAATTAATTCAAATTAATGTACCTCATCTTGAATGGCAAAGTTGTTGGTGGTTGACATGTAAGATAATTTTAGTAATAAATCAAACAGGTAGGATACATTAAGAGTTTCAATTTTAGTGTTTATCCATAAAGTTATTGCTTATATACCTATTAATTAAATTTACCTGTCCATAAAAGTCAAATTTAATCAAAATGATCAGCTAGAATTACATAACTGTAAACCACAGGCATATAAGCACCCACTGACAAAATTTCAAGTCTTTATGTAAAAAATTAACAAAGTTACAAGCAAATATTGTAGACACCCCTCTTGAACTTGATTAATTCAAAATAATCCTTTCTATTGTAGGCACAAGGTCTGAAATTTTAGGGGAGGGGACTAGTTGATTTCATCAACCCCAGTGTTCCATTGGTGCTTAATTTATTGATCTTGAAAGGATGAAAGGTAAAGTTAATCTCGGTGGAATTTGAAATCAGAACGTCAAGAC
>JAOPJW010003905.1:138320254-138331415 GCA_027122535.1 Octopus maya
ACACACACACACACACACACACGAACATATCCTGGTTCCATCATTTGTCTAACAACTCGTAGCAAGTTGTCAAAATTCATTGTAGTGGCAATTATTTATTAACTCCAACTAAATAAAAATGTTATAATTGAACCAAGCATCACTTTGTCATTTCTCAGGCAAACACATGCCTATCGCACATAAACTCAACAAAAACGCACAACATTTTGGTAACTCCACTACTTGTCTATTAGTATATCGGTTACAGCACATTCACCATTTGGGCTACCTGATGTCATCCACAGTAACGATATAATTTTCACTGGATCTAAATCAGGAAATTCACAGTGTTTGTTGAGTTTATAATTAATGAAGGAAACAGAAGATAGATTTCGTATGAATATATGTATATGCTTTGTATATAGCTGTAGAAAACTCTGCCACTGTGTAGACTCATGCAAACATGGAAAAGATGTTAAAACAGTGATTACAACAGTGGTGCTGTTGGTAGTGGTGATGATAAACTCATCCTTTGTCAAGCTGATTGACACAACAGACTACAGCATATCGCTCTATGATTTTACATATAGTACATTATTTTGAGTGCAATTTGGAACATTGCTATACCGTGGGAGGGAATGAGAAAAGAATGTACAAACAATGTTTTGAAAAATTTATTGGTAAGTTATGAAAACGGATTCAAACGCTTTCTTGTAGACATTTGTGGAAAAATTGCAGTGTTTCCAAAATAGCCTAACCAGATAACTGTGACATCAAGCAGTTGATGGTGACAGAAGCCAAAAATCTATTTTTCTTCTGCAACAGAAAAAGAATGAGAAGAGTCTGGTAATGAAGTAAGTATTAGATACACCAAAGAAATTTACAACTTGACTGCCAACTGAGGAATTCACTTCAAAAGTATGGTTGTTAATATTGAGTGATGTTCATGAGTTGAGGAAACAATGTCTTCGTGTAATAGAAAAGAAAAAGCAGTCTAGGCTGGATATGTTTTCAAAAATACCTTCTTCTAAGCTTTCAATCCGTTACTGAACTAACATGCTTTGCTATCACACATAACTCTGATGACCCTATTCTTTTTGTCTCCTCCTCAACTTCTTTGAAATAAATCAGCTCTACATATTCATCATTTTCAGTTTCTGTGTGTATCTAGCCAACATTTATTCTTCATTTTTATTTTGCATATTTGTGTGTGCATGCATGCATTTGTCTGTCCATCCTTCCTCAGCCTCATTTTGATTTATACTTTCAACTTCTGAAAATATCATTGTAAGTTAGGGGTACCTGTATTTGAATTTTATGATGATTTAATCAACTTGTTTTATGTTCATATTTATGTGAATCCCTCAATTTTTCTTTTTCCATTTCTTCTTTCTTTGTAATATGTATAGTTTAATCTTTTTTTTATTAATATGTGATTTATTTTCAGCTCCAAAAGTTTATGTTGTCTTAATGGATTGTTGTTTGTATTATTATAAGAATGAGAGAGACAAAGAACCTAAGGGAAAATACCCTCTTTATGGTTATAACTCGTGAGTATTTGTTACATATCTAACATGCATCTTGTACAATAAATACATATACTCTACTAACATGCATCTTGTACAATAAATACATATACAAACATAAACCTGATTTCATCAAGTTTTTGCACTGCTTTTTATGAAGCTAACTTATTCATAGAGACAATTCATTCTATCCAATAACAAAGTTGACTTTCCAGTCCAATGCTTGCATGTCTTGTGCACTCTTTCAGTGGCATTTCTTAATATTCATCCCAGCTATGTTTGTGGTTTTCTTTCGTTAATTTCTCCTCCAGTTTTAATTTCAATGTGATTTTCTTCATTGAACCTACATTATTTTTTACTTTTTTTCTTTACTTATATATTCCATAAATTTTATCAGACACTTATGAATACAAGGTGCATTCCAGAAAGTTTGATACTTTTTCAGGAGTGACATTTATTTAATTTCAAAGTACAAAACTCAAATCTCCTTCAAAGTAGCATCCTCTGACTTCCGTGCTCTTGTTATAGCATTCTAGCCACTTCATGAAGGCACCATGGAAGTCTTGAATTCTCTCAAAACTTCCACAAAGTACTCTTTGTTGATTATCTGGCCAAGGGGAACTTAGTGGTGTGGATAATATCCTTGCTGAAAAAGAGGATCTTCATGAGCTTCCCAATGAACTTG
The DNA here is from genome assembly GCA_027122535.1 of Octopus maya. Classification (NCBI taxonomy): domain Eukaryota; kingdom Metazoa; phylum Mollusca; class Cephalopoda; order Octopoda; family Octopodidae; genus Octopus; species Octopus maya. The sequence goes on from JAOPJW010003905.1 coordinate 138,322,445, forward strand.
CTTTGCCTAGCCTTCTTGGGTCTGAGGGTGCTAGGATGCTTCCATTGGGTACTCTGTCTCTTGGTCTCTGATGCTCACCTCACACAAGTTAATCCAAAAGCAATCTGGAGCATTTCATAAGTTTCTGTAGTGCCTTTTCCCAGTTTAACACAAAACTTTATTGCAAACAGCCTTTCAAAATTGTCTTCATGCCGAAAATGTATTCTGTAAACTAGTCAGCTGTGACAAGCAGTGTTTAGTGGGATTTGTTCAAAGTGAAGTCTCAAAACTTCTGGAATGCACGTTGTAAAACAAAATCTGTTTACAACTATAATTTCATATTTGAGTTTTGCTGTAAGAGCAATGTAATTATTTGTATTCTCTCATTCTTTTATTTAGTTTTACTGTGTTGTCATTTGTAGTTGTTAGTGTTACTGGCTAGTCAGATTTGATTTAGGTGACCAAGCAGCACAGAGATAACTGATTGAACCAGATGTAAATTAGGAACATCTCTAATTGAAAGATTGTAGTTCTTTTTTTATTGTTAACTGTTAGAGTGATATGGGAAAAACATTTCAAATGTAGGTTGTTAGACCACACTATATAGAAGTGCTTCTCCAAGAGGCACACCTAATCTTGTCAAACCTCCATTACCATTAACTTCAGATCAGTAGGTTAATATCTCCTGGAAAGTAAACTTACTAGAATTACTAGCTCAGTTGCTACCCCACATAAAAGAGTAAAACAATTAAGCTCCTCTATTACCTTCTTCCGTTTTACACTTATAGAACCAAGAGGTATATCAGAATCTAACTGCAGAGAAAGCAACAGAATTATTAATCCCAATGATGAAAAGTAGTAAAAATAACTAAGAAATGAACAAGAAAAAAACCTTTCTCTCCCTCTCAATTGTAAACAATTAAATTGCTTTATCAAAGGGAACCACTCTCCCAACAAATAAATACAGTCAATATGGAAGTAAAGAATTTAATATTTCATAGTAGTGGATGGCTTGAAATAAATCCATGATAGTTTGTTCAGCCAGTCAGTGGTCAAAATTCACCCATCCCTCTTTTAGAAAAGATATAGAGGTTTTTTTTCAAAGATGTTAAGGAAATCAATCATAATCTGTCCTCAGTGAAAGTACCTAAACTGCAGGTAAAAACAGATTTTCTGTACTGTATTCTCTATTCAGAATGACAATCCTTGGAGTTGGTTTACAAAGCCAAAGGACTCAGTTATAAGCAGTGAAAGCTTTCAATTGACCATAGAGCTTAATTAGTGGATGTGACTCACACTGCCTGATGTAAAAGTTGAATCTCCAATTACGAGGGGTTTTCATTAAAGATTTCCCCTGACCCACTTCCCAAGGGCTGGGATAAATGAAACTTGACATAATTATTAGTCCTTCTCTACATAGTTACCACCAATGGTGACACACTTCTCCCATCACTTTATGCAGCTGTGAAGGTCTCATCTGTAGAAGTCAGTAGGTTGCATCTGGAGCCAAGACTACTTTGGAAATAAGTTCATCATCATCCAAAAAGTGCTTCCCTTTCAAAAAAGACTTCCTGGTTGGAAAGAGGTGGAAATCAGATGGTGTGAGGTCAGGAGAGTAAGGGGGATGAGGAAGGATTTCATGGCCGCAGGAGTGTACTTTCATCTGGGCAACATGCATATTGTGAACTGGGGTGTTGTCTTGGAGGAGGTGGACTCCTTTGGTCAGCATGCCATGCTTCTTCTGCTCTGATGGCATCCCACAATTTCTGCAGCAGAGAAGCATAATATGTCCCATTAATTGTGGTCCCCTTTTCCAGAAAATCCATCATCACTACTCTGTGCAGGTCCCAAAAGACCATGAGCATAACCTTGCCTGCTGAGGGTTGGAGACAAGCCTTCTTTAGAGATGATGAGTTATCATGCTTCCATTGCTTTAACTGGACTTTAGAATCATAGTGATGGACACATGTTTCATTCTGTGTGTTAAGTCAGCTGAAAAAATCCCCCTCGTGTTCTTGGCACATTGCCAAAAGAGCCTGGAAGCAATTGACTTGTTCCTGCTTTTGAAAAGGTGTGAGCATCCAGGGAATCTATCATGCAGACAACTTCTGCTTATGCAAATGGTCATGAATGGTTTTTTTCTACAAGCCCTACACTTACCGTCACTTTTTGGGCTAGTTGCTGAATAGTTATGTGGCGATACTTCAAAATGGTGGCTTCAACTTTATAGATGGTGTCACCATCAATGGCGGAATGTAGTCGTTGAGGAATAGGAGCAGTTTCCACCAATGTTTGACCACATTTGAACTAGCAATGCCAGTGCTTGACTATGTCATTTGATGATGCATTGTCATCAAAAGTCTCTTTTGGTGTATGACTTTTGAAGTATAAGAACCTGATCACTGATCTGCATTCAACTCCCTCTATTATAAAACCTTAGTCCACTTCAGCAGCCGTAAAAGACAAATGAATACTAGTGGAAAGCTATAATTTACAATGTTCCCTGTAGTAACATATCTAATTATACCTGTACAAGTTCCATTTCTTGCCATAACTGGAAGCAGGTCAGGGGAAATCTTTAATGAATGCCCCTTTATGCTTAATCTAAAATGATTTACAAGTCACACTGCAAGTTGAATTCAAGAGAATTGGTTGCACTGGCATTTTTAAGGTTTCATTAATATTTCTAACTTTGAGAATTGTGTTAGTGTTCCTTGATAATAACAATGTCAAAGAAAGTCTGAATTTACTTCTGTGCAACTGAAGAAGGAATCCAGTACACTTATATTTTAGTTATTATTATTATCATCTTTATTCACTTAACTTCTAATGTATCTATGTCTACATTACATCTCAGCTCCTTTCCACAGCTTACCTCAACACAAGAACTGTTCTAAGTATTGCTGCCATCTAAGATGCTTGATATTTGCAGTTTTTGATGCCAGAATATTGCTCTTTTTAAGCTGGTCCCAAGTTTATCTCTTTATCCTTTTACTAGTTTCAGTCATTGAACTATGGTCATACTGGAGCACCTCCTTGTGAAAGCTAATGCCTGCATCAGCTGGGAGTGCATTGATCACAGTAGGTGATCTGATCAAGTGCACTGATCACAATAGGTACTACTCTCACTTTGAGGCTCTATGGATTCTTTTCACTTACAGTCCTAGGGCTGATACTTCCTGACTTCCTCATTGTCTCTCTTCACAATATTCTGGTCTGCAGATGTAGCAACATCAGTGCAAGTCCATTTTTTAGACTCCTTCAGTAGGAGAGTGGTATCTGATTGTAGATTTTTGTCTGTATATCCCATGTGAGTTTAGCATATTCCATGTGAGTTCCACCTGATTATTATCTGCTACTGGAAAAGGTTGGTGCTTTTACCACTTATTGAGATATTCTAACCCATACTTCTTGCACAACTTCCAGTGTCTTAATGCTGCTATTTTGTCATGGTGTTTTGTGTACTGCTTTGGGCTAGTTTTGAGCATCCAGTAAGTATATGTCTAGACTCAGATGATTTTCCACATAGTCTACACAAAGGTGATACTGCTGTCTCATCAATGCTACACTTAATTGAGTTAGTTTGTAAAGCTTGTTCTTGAGCAGCAAGAATCAGTCCATCCACTTTCTTCTTTAAAAAATCATGTCTTAACCATCTCCAGGATTCTTCATCAGCTTCATCCACAGTTTGTTGGAAAAACTCTCCTTGTAGGACTTTCTCTTTCCAGTTGATGATCTTTTTTCTATTAGTCCTCATATTGTACTCCTGGAGGATCTCACCATAGTCACTGATCACTGATACAGGCTTGCAAGGATTCAATCTCCTTCACAACACTATGTTTTATTCCATCCAGTCCTCTTCCATCTTACTTCTTTGGTAACCTTGCTACAGTACTTCTTGTATGAAAGCAACCATAAACATCCATTACTTTCCTATAGTTTTCGTACCCACATTGACAAGTTCTTCCTTTATCCGTTCCACAACTCCTGTGTAGTAATGTACCACACCTACAGTCCAAGTGTTGATGCCTCTGATCAGGTTCCGTCCCTTTAGTTTAGACCTGCATAACTTTTTAACTCTTCTGGTATATTTTGAAGAAATCATTTCCTTTGTCTTGGTGTTTAGCATCTGGCCTAGTTGTAAAACACCAAGATATCTGTAACCTTCTCTTGCTCATCATCTAGAAGTTGTACTCCACTGCTGTTTACTTTTCATCCTCTCCTCAGTTCAATAACAGTGCATTTCTCAAGCCAAATGCCATCTGGGTATCCTGAGAGAAAATTGATACATACTGAATAAGGGAATCCAATTGACCACTGCTAGAGTGATTGGTCTCATGTTTTTCTGCAGTTTGTAACCAGTTTCCTTCTTTCTCACAACCATGGACAGTGGTAACATACAAACAGTAAACAGTGTGATACTGAATCTCCTTGAAAGATTCCTTTCTTGATGTTGACTCAGCCAATCTCCCTTCCACTTGCAGTCAAAACTGTCTTCCAGTTTCTCCACTGCCCCAAACTATTTCCAGGCATTTTGGAATCCACAAATGGGGAACCATATCATATATCTTCTTATAGTTAATCCAAGTCATTCTTAGGCTTGTCAAACTTCTTTGATGATTCCTCAAAATTGCCTTATCAATCAGCAACTGATCCTTTGTTCCTTTGGATCACTTCTTTCTGTTCATCTACTAGCAGTTCATCTCTTTCAAGATGGTTTCTTTCCTAGTATTCCAGTTAGAAGCATCCACATCATATATTAACAAGCAATCAGATACTAGTTATTACTGGCCATGGCACCCTTGGATGAATCTTTTTGAATCAATGTAGTTCTTTATTTGACCATGCATTCTTATACAATTCCTTGGTGTTCACAGCCTTACAGTAATTTAGAATCTAAGTTCACCAACATCTTGAACCAAAAGTCCTGAACTAGGTCTGGGCCATCTGCTTTCCAATTTTTCATTTTACCAACTCCAGCTTGAATATCTTCCAACATGATGACAATGCCCTCCTGTACCTCCATGTCTTTGAATTCTTCTTCTACTACATGGAGCTAGGGTATCCTATTGTTGTGTTTGACATTCTCTGACCAGGGGTCGATAAATTAAATACCAGTTGCGTACTGGGGTCGATCTAATCAACTGGTATCCTCCCCAAAAATTTCGGGCCTTGTGCCTAGAGTAGAAAAGGACATTCTCTGACCAGAATTTGCTCCAAAATGAAGTTGCTTCTTTAGGATCAGGTAACTCTGCTTCTTCCTTATCTCCTCCATCAAGACTTGTAGAACAGCTTCTGATTTGTTCTAAACTGTTGATTTTGTTTAAACTGTAGACATCTTTCCTTGTATCTTTTGATCTTAACTGTACTTACTTTAATCTTTTGTTTTAACATATCTGATATAACTAGAATCCCTTTATCCACCAGGTGGTATTTCTTATTCATGTAATTCTGATCTCTTTCCTTGAGCCTCATATTACCACTCCTTGCTTCCTCTTACTTAAATCTATCTGTGATGTATTGAATTTTTCTTTTCTTTTCCTTTTCCAGAATGGTTCTTTGTTTCTTTGTACTTTCTTTTCTCTAAATATTCTTCCCTGTGATGACACAAACAGTGGCATACATCAAGGAATGTAGTTCAGTGATATCCTTAATTGGAATTTTCATGTCATTCTCTTTCTTGAGTTCTATCACATGATTTCAATGATGAACCTTTTCCTTTCCTCAAGTAACATTACTTCCAGAATTCTATAGTGAAGAGTAGCTAATTCTAGGCTAATTTCTTTGGGTGACTTTCTAGTTGGAGGTACATTAATATCTTCTATATATTGTAGATGCCCTCCCTCCATGTCCCAACTTTGCCTATCCTCCTGTTCTATGGATATTTCTTCTGGACCAGTAGTCCCTTGCAGTTCCTTTCTTACTTGCATTATTATCTTCTCTTGTCCAATCTTCTCTAACCACATTTTGGTCTTAATTTGTCTAATTTGATCAGCTGATCTTTGTTCACTGACATCCTTCAGCTCTTCATACTGATATTTTTTCCAGAGTTCTAATAACCTTTTCCTATAGCCTCTTTTCTTTGGTTTATTCCCTATTATAACATTTGAAAAGCAATTTGTTGTTCTCCTTCATCCATTTTAATTTCCTTTGCTGTTGAGGTTCAGCAGTAGCTTGATTATAATCGGGCCTACACTGCTGTTCCATAGGACACCTACTAGATGCAGTACTTTCACTAAAAGCTCCAACCTCATTGACACTGTTAGGATTATTTCCAATTGTTAACATTCCTCCCATAATTGAGGTATGTGTTTTAAAGTTACCGTCAACCAGTAATTTTATCATGTTAGCATCACTAGACAGGTTGTCACTCAAGACTTCTGAGATGCCTGTCTGCCCTGATTTAAGTTGGTTGTCCTACACTGGTTGCCACCTGCAGTATTTATCCTTGCAGTACTTAAAGACTCATATAGTTGGATGGCCATTGACTCTCGAGATCATCCATTCTTTCACAGGTTTTGTTTCTCATGATGCTGGGTGTCAAACAAAATCCACCCTCCTTACCAGGCAAGTGCTTGGTAGGGTTGCTGGTTTAGTCACTGTTGGTTTGAACATGGATCAGGTTGTACTGGATTACATGTTACCAATAACACTAAAAGTGACCTAACATATTATTACAATTATTTATCATAACTACTAGTTCTGTTTCTACCACCAAAAATTACTACTACCACTAAAACCAATTGTACTCTTATCATTCCAAATACTATTCCTATTATCATGTTCTTATGATCATCCACACTACCATTATCATTAACAAAATACAAGAGGAAGTGGTAGGATGAACCTGGGATTTCAGGATTTCTGGTACAAACATTTTTGTTATAGGCCATGGGGTGAAATTGAGTGGGTGCACCACCTGCAAGCAGGTTTCTAACATTGAATGTTGTTGCTGTTGGCACTCCGTTGCTTATGACGTCGAGGGTTCCAGTTGATCTGATCAACGGAACAGCTTGCTCGTGAAATTAATGTGCAAGTGGCTGAGAACTCCACAGACACATGTACCCTTAACGTAGTTCTCAGGGATATTCAGCATGACACAGTGTGTGACAAGACTGACCCTTTGAATTACAGGCACAACAGAAACAGGAAGTAAGAGTGAGAGAAGGTTGTGGTGAAAGAGTACAGCAGAGTTTGCCACCATCCCCTGCCGGAGCCTCATGGAGCTTTAGGTGTTTTCGCTCAATAAACACTCACAACACCTAGTCTGGGAATCGAAACCGCGATCCTATGACTGTAAGTCCGCTGCCCTAACCACTGGGCCATTGCGCCTCCATGAATAACATTGAATAGAAAGATAGCAAAATGCAAAACAAACTAAAAAAATAGGAAAAATGAGAGAACAACCCTAAACTAAATTTTTCTAACTTACTGATGATGATAAGGAATAGAAAAAAACATTTCTATCTACCTGCATATTGAAACAAATAGCCCTGGTTTTGACTGAAGTTCATAAAACTCAAATAAAACAATTTCAAAATAACAACTTTTAATGATAAACACCAATTCACAGGCAGTGACAATTTCCACCGTTGAAGAAAGCAGGTGTTCATTGCCCTTATCTTCATTCCATTGAGTTTACTTCCCTATTATTATTATTGTTCCTAGTTACAACATTTTTAAGACCTCTATTTCAAGGCCCTTATATTTACTTAACTTCTCAAGTATTTTTACAGAAGTGTTGCATTCTACTTTGATTGACATATTTATGAGCAGACATGTTTTGTCAACATGATTTGTTTCACCACAATACCAGGTCTATTTGCCTGTAAAGCACCAGTTGGATTCTAAAGTCCCAAAGAATGGTGATATCTTTGTTTTCTCCTACTTTGGCTGGCTTATGTTCCTATCTGTTCTTTCTATTTGGAAGTCCAAACTTGTGCTATATGATCCAGTATAAATACTGTGCAAGTCTATCATGGTGAATTAATATATTCATTTATGGCAAGCATAGAACATCCAGAGATAAGGTGATCAATTTTTTCCCAAGCTGAATCACAAAAGCAAGAGGTAGGATCAGTATCTTTTTTAAGAATCTTGCTTGGTAGCTTCTGGTGGGTAGATACTGATTCTGAGTTACTATAATGAAGCCTTCTGTTTCTGATTTAAGTCCAGATGCAGCCAACCATTGATGAGTTATATTTTTATCCACATCAGGATTGCTTACCCTTCTTTGCCAAGCAATGCCTTTTCTATGTATTTCACAGCACTGAGATTTGGTTGTATTTTTATCTGTTTTACTATCACAGTGGATTCATCTGTTTCATCTAGTTGCATCTCAGTCTCATTGATCTTTAATTCCTGTACATACTTCTTTGCTTCTTCTGGTCTTCAGTCTTTTGAACACGTTTTTCTTTGTTGACACTGACTTGTTTCTCATGTAATCTTCCAAGGATGGCATTTAAATGTTTATTCAGGCTCTCTTCTATCTTAGATGCTGTGCCTGAAGTATTTTGCATAGACTGTGTGATATGCTGTCAACACTTATTTGCAAAACAATTAAGTGGAGATTTGCATGATGCTCTTAATAATGTAATAAAAGTTGTTAACTATATTGAATCAAATTCTTTACAAGACTGCATCTTTCATGAAGAAGAGTTTGATTGCCTTGTAATTCACACAGGGATGAAATGTTTATCAAAAGATAATTGTCTGTGTTGTTTTGTTGCACTTTGGGACACTATTGTCTCATTTCTGGCTAATGACGATCTCACAAATGCTTGCAGCTAAATATGATATATTTTATTTATCAGATTTATTTGATAAAATTAATTTGATTAATAAATGGCTTCAAAAAGAAAACTCTGATCTCATATCCAAAGGAGTTATTACTACTTTTCCAGGGAAAGTATAGCTTTACAAAAGGAATATTGTATGTTGTGCATTAATACAATTTCCTAGTTTGAAATCAATGAGCAGTAATCTACATCAT
>JAOPJW010003905.1:138358918-138372726 GCA_027122535.1 Octopus maya
AAATTTCCAATACCAAAAATTTGACACAAATTATCGCCGCCTATAACTTGAAACTATTAAGCTCTAATTATATTGAAGAGTCTAGTAATATAGGCAATAATCTGAATTTTCCAAGCGACACAGTTATAGATAATCTAAAAGTCAACAAAAATAATAGTGCCAATATTAATAAGAACAATAAAATAGTAATATCTGAACTTAATCTTAATAGAATTAAATTCCTAAGTGGAAATGCAAAAACTAAAAATACTGTATACAAGTGTAATGTTTTAACCAAAAATGGAATCAAGAGTTATATTGGTTCGTCTTCGCTTGAAATCTCGAAAAGAATATCGAACCATTATTCATCATTTAGAGTTAGAAAGAAACAGAATAGTACGGCGTTTAGTAGTTTAATTTGGCAACTTAAGGACCAAAATAAGGAGTATTCTTTAGAATGGTCAATTATAGGAAAACCGTTTCCTTACGATAAAGGTAAAGATTTTTGTTCCCTCTGTAATTTAGAATTGTACTTCATACTTTCTCTAAGGGTGAACTATTTAACAAAATCACATAATAGAGCTTTCAGATGTCTACTTATGAATAAACATTCATTTTTTTCCTTTAATCTATTTTGGATAGGTTAGTTAACTACATACTAATGATATTATTTTAACTTGGTTTAGCTTTTATTTCATATAATCTTTTCACATATGTACAATGGTAAGTATGATTCCTACTCTATTGAAGTTTCTTTTATAATTTTTTTGTATAGGTGACATTGAAATTTTGGTTGACTGCTTGCTTTATCGTTTTAATCCGTTCTTTTATGTAATATTATTATTACAAAGTTAGTGTTTATTTAAGATTTCGATGGTTGCTATTTGAGTGTAACCTTATTTAGTTTTACTTTGTAATTTATTATTTATAATTTCTTATTTATCTTGATTACATATCCTTTATTTGTCTCATAAATATTTTTTTTTAAAATCAACATAATGATTTGATGGAATTAATAACAATAATTGATTTATTTAGATTCTATATAAAAAAAAAAATATATTACTTTGCCAGATTTACCTCTCTTTGACCATGGATATTAAAAAAAAATTGCTTTTATGTTAACTTCATTTTATTATAGTATATTACAGATAAAACTTTTTAAGTGAGTTGGGTTTTTTCCCAAGTATATAATGAATTATTTAATATAATGGTGTTGTTGTCATCTACCTACTTTACATCATAATAGTTACTTAATATTTCATTTATATGTATATGTGAGGTAGTAACGATTACATCATAATATTTGCTTACTTTATCGATTAAATTCGTTCCTTCTTTTGATATTATTTTTAATATTGTATCTGAACCCCATTATTAAATTAATTTATTACAATTTTTCTTAAACTTTGATACCTGCAATCTGAATGTAACCTAATTTATTTCACTTATTATTATTTATTATTTACAAGTTATATTCTCTAGTTTATCTTGTTTACATAACCTTAGAATAAGTCTCTTTACTTTTCTAAACTTAAAATGAAACATAATTATTTGATATGTTTATATACATTTGAGTAGATTATATTTTACATAAATATTACTTGCTAGATTTACCTCTCTTTGACCATTAATTTATATAAAATTATATATATATATTTTTTTATTATTATAATATATAGCAGTTTATTTTCTTTCTTCGTTTTATCTACTTTCAAAAGTCCAATGGTCGTTATTGAAATTTACAGCGTCCCTTACTCTTTCGCTACTTTATATCCTAGGTTAATATCCTAATTTAACAACACTACTTACTTACTTTTACTACGTAATGGTTTTCTTAACCGATATTGTATGTTTAATGTCATTTCAACCTGTTTATACACATGTAATTTAAGGACAACTATTAATGTTGTCTGTTATCTACTGTCTGCTATGAATTAATCAAATTTGACCCTGAAGAGATACAATATTCCATATTTTATAACATACAGGAGTGAGTCGGAATATTGCATCAAAATGTTCATAGGTCATTAATAAAGTCTTTACAATGGATCACGTTATAGCTCTTATTTGAATTGATATGCACACAAAATTGTATGATTATCAACCTTTCATTTGAGAATTTTGCTACATTGATAACAGGTACAATATTTTTATCAAATTTTTGGTAGAGATCTATAAATACAAATATATATATATATAAAATGGGATTTAAAAAATCCAGATATCAATTAAGCACTCAGTATAAAAAAATATGGTTAAATTTTTAACTGTCAGATGCCAGTAAATGTAAGTAGTGTACAAATCCCAGGTAAATCATTATGCATGACAGATAAATCCAACAATTCTTTTGTAAAATTTTAAAGTTTGGTCACTATGATTTTCTTTGTACATATTATTTGTTGCTTTATACATACACACACATACATATATACACATACACACACAAACACATAGACATATATGCACTCACACACATAGACATATATGCACACATACGCATATAAACATATATACTTGCAGTCTGTAGCCCCACACTTCATAACACTATCATTCATCACTTCATCATTTCATATCTGCTCTATTATTCTACTTTTGTAAGTCATGAAAGCACACCCTGCTATTAAATACAATACCACAATGCTATTAGTACTATTAGTCATCACACCTCCTTTGTACTGTTCCAATTGGCATCCATTTTCATTCTTATCATTCCCACTCATATTTACCACTCCACTTCATTCCTTGTATTCACCATTCATTGTATTCTCTGACCTCTTCTACCCAGTTTTTATATTCACTTCACTTTCCTCCTACACTCTCACAACCTTACCTACTTTCCTTAATTCTTCTGCATCTCTGCTCTCTTCTATACATTTCTTGGACATCTTACTATGGGGGTATGTTCTCACACCTCATCATCACCATATTTACCTCAGCTTGAGCCCCACCACAGTCTCTTTATGCACCCATATGAAATGTGAGGTAGCTATGAATCTCCTCCATAAACAGTAAACCTGTTCCTGCCCCATTCCCATTATACATTAATTTCTTAACACCATACTTAGAGTGACCACGTTATCGCCTATCTTCCCTCTCAGGGATTTCTCCAATCTTGCAAGTTAGAAGGTGAACTCACTAATGTTTGTTGTATTTTGGATTGTTATCATGGATGGGTTTGTTGTCTATATGGACAGCAGTGCTTAGATACCATGTTGTTATGTGTAGAACAGCAGGTCTAAGGTAGTGCATTTGAATTGTTGGCTGCCAGAGGCTTGACAGCTATAAAATTGTTCATTCTTCCTGTTGATGGATAATGCAGGTTGATGTAGGATGTATGTTCTCTTGTGGAGGCAAAGTTGGAAATTGCAAGATCCAGGTGAATACAGAAGGGGCCCCACATACATACATATTAATAATAAGGTTAAAATCTTTCAATGATGTTTAAAAATAAGATTAAAAAGTATGAAAATAAAATCAAGTAATTTTTAAGATTGAAAAAATGCCCTACTCTTCAGGCATCAAGAAAGAGAGAGAGAGAGAGAGAAACATGTCATATTTCTTTGGAAGACATCACATATGTGATTAGTATGAACATCAAAGAGAAAAAAGATAACTATGGACAACTGCTTCAAAAACTCTAGCTTTTATATCCAGATTACAAATTTACATTTATAACAGCAATAAAAGGAAACTTGGTTTTGTAAGTAAATGCCTAACTGTCAGCCTGGATAAGCTTGGATTTTCAGTAAAAGAAATTAGCCAACTGACTCACACATTACAAATACAATCTGTAAGTGGAATAGTAAAGCTATGCAAGACTTTTCTCAGATTTAAAACGTGACACTATTTTAGTTACCTATATTTCAATGATGGAGCTTTGTATCTATGTCAGAAACCATCTCCTTCAGAGGAAGAATTTAAATGATTAAAAACAGAAGAAAAACATGAATGCATTGCACAGATTGATTGTTTTATCATTGATAAAATACAGTGTTGCAGAGATATATTTTAAGGGGACAGCCTGCCTGTTATGCTGTTCATACTTTCAGCAAACCCTTTGTCATTCATGTTGAGGAAGTCTGAGGGGTATTTCACTGGTTCACAAGGAAATAGATATACTAAAAGTACATGCTGCTTCTTTGTCGATAACTTGAAACTGTATGCCATGTGTACCATATGCATGAGATGAAAAAGAGCCTTGAACTGGTTAGAACATTCTCAAAGGATATAGGGTCGGAGTTTGGTCAGAATATGTGTCGCTGTATGGTTGTGAAAAGTGGGAAAACTGTAAACCATACTAGCATAACCTCCATCAAATGATTTAACTGTTTCTCCTATATCTGATGAGGAATGTTACAGGTACCTAGGAGTAGATGAAAACATATCTTACAATGGTACCTGTAACAAGACAAGTCACTAAAGAATATTTTCGCTGGATAAGGAAATTATGGACCTTGGAACTCTTTGCATTCAATAAAACCATGGCCCACAATATGTTTGCAGTACCAGATTTGGGCTACATGATTGGATGTTTGATGAGATCTGAGTCATTGACGTGAAAACGTGGAAGATACTGACCAACACAAATAGTTTTCACATCAACAGTGATGTAGACCACCTCTACCGGAAATAAAAACAAGGAGGCAGAGGCTTTACATTGATCCAGATTGTCTTTGAATATCATATCATATCCCTTTGGCAACATCTTTTAACCACAAAATGTTGAAGTGCATCCCTTGACCAAGTTTGCATACACAAGGCAAATAACATCATGTGACTCAGAAAGTAGCTCCTCAAGCAACATTCCTTGCCTAATAACCTTGAAAACATGTCCAAAGAAGTCACACAACTCTAAGGCAACATGTCATCAGATGAAAAGATGAGCATATTTCAGTAGAAGACCATGCATGAATATGTTAGCAGAAAGCTCCAGTAATAATTTCTCTCTTAGAGTTGAGCGCCATTTAAGTACAATGCCAGCCAAATAGCACAAACAATTTCATTTCCTGTACTGTTCATTTCCACTCTTACTCACAACCTCTTTTTTTTTTCAGAAAAATTGCGTAAGTTGTTTGAGTTTTTTCTTTATTATGATTTGCATATGTACATGTGCAATTTTTTTTGTTTTTTACTTTTCTTTTTTCTGAGTAATTCTGAGGAAATATGAATATTTACTAATAGGAATGGATGAGGCGCATAAAAGCTGAAATGCTTAAAGCCAATAATAGGCCCATTCGGTAAGTGTTAAAATTTATTTTTTGTTTGTGTTTTATTTTCTCATTTTCACTTTTTAATTCATTCATTCATAATTTAATTTGTGGAATATTGGTTGGAGTTGATTGGAGAACGGAGCTTTAGACTTTACTGTATTTCAGTGGCATGTGGTGGCTTTTGAGGTTAGTCATGCAATAAATATGAGTATCAGCTGAAAAGTTTATAGGCTGATCAATACACTCTCATGGAATGTGACCAAATTTGGTTTATTTTTCAACATAGTCCCCACTAGCAGTCCACACATTTCTTCCATCGGTGTTACAGTACCTGGATCCCATTGTTGAAGAAGCTTTCACCCTGTTGATAGATAAAAAAATCACCAACAACAGATATGACATGATCATCACTGCTTCAGGATTTTCAATGATGCCTTCAAAAAGGCTGATTATGAAATTATAATTTTCTTTTGTAGCAAGTGCAAGATGTGAGAAATAATTCCATCTTGTTCCTGTAGCTTTGGGAAATCTTTTTTAACTATGTTATCTATTGCATTAACCCTTTTAGGTGATTTCGTAAAAAATGTACCCAGTCCATTTATTGTAGAAAAAAATATCTTCCATTCTTTTAAAGCAGAGAATGCTTGTGAAAGAACTAAATTTAGGACATGAGCACAACAATTAACAAAGATCGCACATTTATATCTCTCTCTTTCCATGGACTGCAACCCATTTAATTGTCCTGCCGTTGTAGAATCACCATCATAAGTTTGTGCAATTTAATTTGTTTCCACACTTCCATGTTTCAATGCATTTAAAAAGATTTTCAGATAAAGCATTTGCTGAATGATCGTTAAAACTGATAAATCGTTCTTTAATAACACAATATTTTGTAACATAATGTTAAACAATTAACAGTTGTGAATAGTTTGATAGATCGGATGTTTCATCTACAGGAATAGCTATGAATTTAGCCTGCTTCAGTTCATTTAGTATTTCATCCAACATAACTTTCTGAAATGCATTGACCAAGTCATTTTGAATTCTGTTTGAGAGACTTGAGGAAAAAAAGCTGTATCAAGATGGCTTGCCAAGACACATAAGAGGTGCAGCAACATCAAAGGAAGGCTAACTGGGAAGATAGTTTTTGTGTGTGGCTCAGGGGCAATAAACACTGAAAATGTGCAGAAAACAGATCCCGTCACATTCCAGGGGGAAAAAACTACAAGTAGTTGATAACTTCCGTTACCTAGCAGACGAAGTCAGTAGTGGGGCTGGTTGCTCTGAAAGTGTAGCTGCTAGAATAAGAATAGCCTGGGCAAAGTCCAGAGAGCTCCTACCTCTGCTGGTGAGAAAGGGCCTCTCGCTCAGAGTAAAAGGTAGACTGTATGATGCAGGTGTACGAACAGCCATGCTACATGGCAGTGAAATGGGCCATGACTGCTGAGGACATGCATAAGCTTGCAAGGAATGATGCTAGTACGCTCCGTTGGATATGTAATGTCAGTGTGCATACACAACAGTGTAAGTGCCCTGAGAGAAATGTTGGACATAAGAAGCATCAGATGTGGTGTGAAAGAGAGATGACTGCACTGGTATGGCCATGTGTTACATGTGGATGAGGACAGCTGTATGAAAAAGTGTCACACCCTAGCAATAGAGGGAACCTGTGGAAGAGGTAGACCCAGGAAGACCTGAGATGAGGTGGTGAAGCGCAGCCTTCAGATGTTGGGCCTCATCAAGGCAATGACAAGTGACTGAGACCTTTGGAGATATACTGTGCTTGAGAAGACTCGGCAAGCCAAGTGAGACTGTAACCATGGCCTATGCCAGTGCAGCATAACCAGCCCATTTAAGAGTACCCTTCAATCATTGGGGAATAAACTGCACTTGAGAAGTCCTGTTGAAGCAAGTGAAGTCATTGTTGTGGCCGATGACAATGATGATGATGATTTGCTGATTAAATATAAGTGTTCTTTATAATTTCCATGATTATTTAGATTCTTTAGATTCAAACTGACCCCAAAACGACAATTCCTGGTGACTGAGAAAAATTGATTAATCACTGCAGAATGACTCTGTTTTGTTTAACTTTATATGCTCTATTTTTTTATAAGCATCCAGTTGCAAGTCTATCCAAACATTCTCAAATGTTTTAAGATCTATCAAAGATTGTATATGTCTTTGAGAACATGCATGTTTTACCATGGCCATATGTAGATTATTTAAATTATCGTAACCTTTATCATTCCAAACCATTTTTTCTAAACTGAATAATAAACATGGCCAGCAGAATAACTTATTTAGCTTAACACTTCCAGTTAACCATTTTTCTTTTCAGTCTGAAATAGTCAAATTTCTTGTTGGAACCTTGCAAATTAGGTTATTCAATTGACTATATCAGTTGTTTAAAACAATTACCTTTCTATATGGTTAGTTCACATTTATTTTTTCCACTTTATGGAAGTCTATATTTTCTCTGTTGAGAAAATCTATATTTTCTTTGTGCTTTCTAGAAGAAAAGCCCTCACATAACTGAGATACGATGTCAGCCCAAAATTTCAAATGGTCATAGTCCTTTGGTGGCAGAGGTACCATGTGGCCTTTTACATAAACAATATATGTATTAACTATAGTTAGACATAATGCTGGAGATGCTTAAATGAAACAGGTGATAATCATCTTCAAATTATACACTGATCATGGTATAACAGTTGCTTTTGTTTTTTAGGTTCTTGAAAATGAAACTTTTTTTGGGCCACTTTTTAAATATATAGGAAAGCCTATCTTGTTGCATGTAACAAACAGTCGATTTTGCAACACAATCATAAGCTTTTCATGTTTTCAGACTTAGCCGAATCCCAAAGTACAAGCCACAGGGAGTTGAGTCTTGGCATGTTTGTTGTATGTATAGAACTAAATAATTTTTTAAATTTTGGGACATGATACCATTTCAGCAAAATTTTAATGGCAGAGTTTAGGATTAGGACAGCTGCATAAGTTGGATTTTCTCTATTTCGACTAGGATTTTTCTAATTTTTTTTTCACCAAGCCCTTGGAAATGATTGGTGGGGGAAAGCTTTTTCTTATAAGAAAAATTTTGGAAAATTTATTTTTTTACACCTCCTCCCCTACCCACTCCAGACTGATTTGGGCCTTATTTTTGTGTGTGTGTGCTACACACTTCAAAATGATGAAAGAAGCGTTTTCATTTTTAAAAAAATTGAAAACATTTTCAGATGGAATTTAAGTGTGATTTAAAGGAGATTTAGTTGCTGCTTCTAGCACATACCATGACCACCTAATACCATCCTTGTTTTTCTCCCCTCCACCAGCACCAAGCAAGTGTGTGTGTGTGTGTAAAAATAAACAGAAAAGTATGCTATTAAAAATATTTTCTGAAAATTTATGATTTTTTTCAGTCCACCCCTTTTCATTTCTGTTTATAATTTTCAAATATTTTATAATTTTAAAATATTAGAGAGCCTGAGAAGGTCATTGCTAGTATTTATCTACAGTGATTTAAAAAAAAAGGTATGTAAAAGAATTTATTTTAATAGCATACTTTTCTGTTAATAAATATGATTTTTCTTACACACACACACACTCACTTGGTGCAGGAGTGGGGTTTAAAAATTTAAATTACAAATTTGTTTTTGTTTAAATCCCACCAATGAACCACACTTGAGCTCAACAAAATCCATACATTATCATTCCATAAAATGTGTTTATGGGGAGAAAAAATATTGAAAAACATCAAGACATAACATTTACATATCATGCCAGATCCCCTCAATCATCATCGTATTTCTACCTATTCACAACATTATCCCGCTTTTGATTTTGACTGCAAAATGGTAGCGCTTATTCTAGTTCAATGTGCTGGAGAACTATAACTCAATTTATGTTGAAAATGATAGTCATGAAAAAGACTTTTTTTGCTTTATTTTGATATATAAACTGAGTGGGGTAGGTTAGCTTATCGTTATGAAATATAAAAATACAAATTTATTTTGACCTCACTCTCACATTAAAACAGCAAAAGGAAATAAATGACATTCTCAATACAATGATTCCATGCTAATTTGGGGCTCTAGAAGACTTATGTAGCTCAATTCAGTGCATTTTTTTCATAGAAAAAATGCACTGAATGCACTTACCAATTTGTTCATCATTTCTTGAAATGCTGGCTCAAACTCAGTATTTGAAGCCTTAGATTTTCATTCCATTTCAGCTCTTACCACGTGGGAATATGCCATTTTGACAAGTAGCATTAGTAGTATTCCCTTTTTATTGATTTTGTGCTTTGGCAAGAATTCTTGATAAAATCTTTAAGAAGATATGTTCTCTACTAAGTGAAAAGTAACAATAAAATGTTCACTTTTATATTCCATAATGATTATTTGACTTACCCCCACTGATTTTTATTACAAAATAAAGCTAAAAAATGTCCTCTTCATGACCATATCATTTTCAACACAGATCAAGTTATAGTGTTCCAGCATTGAAGCACTACTGTTCAGCAGCCAAAACAAAAACAGGACAAACATTGTGAATAGGTGAAAATATGATGGTGAATGAGGGGACCTAGCATGGTATGAAAGTGTTAGATTGTGATCAAAAGTATATGAGAAGAAAATTCACTTTTAAAACTTTCAAATGCTATGTAATTTTCCACAGAAAAAATGTATTTTGACATGAAAATGATCAAGCAAAAAGTGTGATTTTGTATGGTCAAATTATGCTTGTTGCTCCTTCTACAGAGTGCTACAGTAATACCTAATTAAACGTTTTTGCAATATTTGATTTTGTTCCTTTTTAGCATTCTTTATTCAGATCTTCACAGCTAAACCTTGAAGATCAATAAATTTATTCATGCATGCATCAGGTGTGAATTCAATTGAAATATGCCAGTTTTCTCTTGCAGAGACAGAAAAGGAAGTATGCCAATTTTGTATTTCTTTTACAGTGGAATGAAATTAACTTCTTGATTCCATTTGTATTTGTATTGTAGATGTTAGATACTATTTTAGCTTTCATCGAATCAGTTACAATATATTATTAGTAATTATTGTTTTGGTCCTGGAAGGCAAAATTGAAATGCTGGATTTAAGTATGGAAGCAGATCACAAAGTAACTACTTTACTCTGATGTGCCACTACTTCTTGAAGAATACAATTTTATCCATTTGTTACCTGCTTGAGTAATCAGATGAAAAGTTTTTTTCTTTAATTAACAATCTATTTAAAGTTTTAATTACTATTTGATAAGCTGTTTTTCTTTTCATTGTTATGTATTGCCTAGAACTCATCAGGGTTTTCCCTAAGCCCATTCACAATTCAGTTTCAGATTTATACCATAATAAAGAAATTTTAAAATCCTCAATCATCACCAACAGTACTACCCTTTATTTTATTTTGATTTTCAGCTGTTTAACTACTTGTGCATCTCTAGTGAGCAACAGTATTCATTATTTCATCCATTTTATGTATTCTTTAAGTATTGTTTAGTTATACACGGATATCTTTCTAGCTTTCAGTTATTCTACTATAAAGTGAGACTGAAATTATATTTTTTGATAGATAGACATAAGTTAGTCCAAAGTTACTTTTCACAAAGAGATAATAAATACAAATAGTGAGGGTTTTTTTCTTCCAACTTACAATGTATAATTGTGAATCATAAAGACACCTTAATTTGTTTTGTTTTATTTAGATCTTTACCTGAAGGTTCTTCTGCTGAAAGAGTAGATTTTTCTCTTGCCAATATTAACAGTATTGAAGAAGCTATCTATGATGACATTAGTATTGAAGAAGTTATTCAAACTATTCCTGATCAATTCAAGATTTCTTGTGGTATGAATTCATCTTTTTCAACATTTAAGTGTTAGTAAGAGGCTCATGTATTTCATAATTTTACATTTTTTGAATGTATTATTAATAGAGTAGTAATGATTGTGCACTGTGCAAATACTTTTCCAACTTTATCAAATGAGCTTGTTCCTTAATAGCTATTGCAGTTTCTTCAGTTGCTTTTTTACTAAATTATTTCAGCATTGTTCAGGCCTTAGATACCCTTCAATTCAATTTAGGTGAAGAAGGTTTTTTGTTCAGAATGGGATTGCTAGCAAGTGTTCTTTGCGAATTCCAGCACCATGACAGATGATTCTCATCTGCTGCAATCTATGTGTGAGCTTTTATGCACCAAGCACCTACATGAGAGGATCACTCAAGGCTAACGATGCAGTGTTTGGTGTTCTAACAAGGTATTCATATTAATATGAATATAAAGATAAGCTTTTAGTATTAATACTGTTTCTGTCACTATTAATAATTCTTTAATAAGCCTGCTGGCTATTTGTGACTTCAGTGTCTGAAAAGATGCCAATGTTCTATATACCATAGCAGCAAGATTTGACTGGCATGTGGTGACTGGCACTTCCCACTGATGAGGTCCAGTAGACTGAAATCATGCAATATGGGAATTCTGCCTTCTGATGATCGATAATATTAATATTCATTGGCATGAGAGAAACTACAGCAAAGTGATTTAGACATTAGAATACATATTCATGAATCTTCTAGCAATATATATATATATTGAGTCAAGTACATCAACATCAGCAGTATCAAAATCAAATCAAATGGAAATTGTAGTTGTGATCCCCATGCCAGTAGCACATAAAAAGCACCATCCGAATATGGCTGATGCCAATTCAAGTACATCAACATCAGCAATATCAAGATCAAATCAAATAGAAATTGTAGTTGTGAGCCCCATTCCAGTAGCACGTAAAAAGCACCATCCGAATGTGGTCAATGCCAGTGCCGCCTTGACTGGCTTCCGTGCTGGTGGCATGTAAAAAGCACCATCTGATTGTGGTCGATGCCAGCTCCTCTGGCCCCTTTTGCAGGTGGCATGTAAAAAGTATACACTCTCAGAGTGGTTGGCGTTAGGAAGGGAATCCAGCTGTAGAAACACTGCCAGATTAGATTTGGGCCTGGTGCAGCCTCCTGGCTTCCCAGATCCCACTTGAACCGTCCAACCCATGCCAGCATGGAAAACAGATGTTAAACAATGATGATGATGATGATGATGATAATCAAAATGAGGTGATACAGTATGACCGTTTCAAGCACCTCCATTTAATTTAACAATGCAATCATTACATTGATTTAACTGCAGGGCTATCCTCAGTTGCATAAATAAATAAATAGAATTTTTTAATCAGTTGGACACATTAATATAATTTTACTCAAATGCTCTAATAGAGCATGAATAGGGAAAGAGTCCATGTTGCCACTAATATAGCTAAGAATATACTCTACTTCTAAGAACTGTATGAAGTTTGTTGGGGTCATAGTTTGTAAAAGATTATGGTTCATTTTTAATTTATTAGTCTTATTATCAACTACCAATTCTAAAACTAGAGGACTGTGTCTGTTTAGAATGGAGGGCAGGTGTGAGTTGACAGCACATAGCTGGGTATGGTCATAAATATTGTCAGGATTTTAGGATTAGTATAAAGTAACTGTCTATAAATGAGGCTGGGTAGGGGAAGACCCCAAATCAAAATGCTAATTACCAGTTAAAGGGGCAAGACGCTAATGAAACCTATGATGTTAATACAGAGGAAATTATCATGGGGTTCTGTGGATGATTGTATATAAACAATATTGTTATGTTTTATAAAGATAAAATTTAAGATTATTAAGAATGATATTATTACCAGAATAGATAAAATGTGTATATATATACCAATTTTCAACATTAGAAAGGGAAGATTACATAGAATTAGCTTAATATTCATTCATGTACTTTATTATTTACTTATTAGGTGGTTTCTGTAAAGACTGCTCTGGGTGTTTACTTATGGAATACCTGAGACAATAAATCATGCTAAGCTACGAATAAAAAAAAATTGGAAAAAAGGAAGTTGTGCACAGATACATACACATATTTAACTATGTGCTCACATGGAAATATACACAAATATCTGTACTTTGTTATGAGTATGTTATAATCAACTCTCATAGACTTGAGAAACTAGAAGGTTTATAACTCTATTTAAGAATATTAACAACTTATAGGGGATAAGATTTTGATAGGTAATGGTATGAAAATAAGAAAACAAAATAATAAAAAATTATAGAGAATAGTAAGAAAATATATATATAACTTACATTTCAAAGAGACAGAGTATTAAAATTTGAGGTAGGGGATAGATAAAGATAATCCAACAGAAGAAGCAATAGATATGGTAGTAGTGAAGGCAGTAGGGAGGTATTCAGACTGAAGGGGTATTTTATAAGTCATAAAGTTATTGTTATTACATACATGATTTTATAGTTTCACAGGAGGTATATAATTAGGAGGCTTACTTAGATAAAAGCCATTACAAAATACATAAAATGATTAGTAGGGTAGAACATCATAGAAAGGAATAAATAGTTTAATCACCAAAAACATGATGAAGTCAGACTAACTAGGTAGGATTATTCGTAGGATAGTAATTACATGTAGCATACCATATACTAAACCATCATCATCATCATCATCATCATTTAACGTCCGCTTTCCATGCTAGCATGGGTTGGACGATTTGACTGAGGACTG
>JAOPJW010003905.1:138376605-138386722 GCA_027122535.1 Octopus maya
AATGATTATTGCTACCAATTTTTGGCATGAATATTTCCATTTAAGAACATTTGTCTCTTTCTGCATTCTTTAGCTTCAAACCTGCACGCATGCTTCACATAAATTTTTCTATTGTTTTTGTCCACTTCCAACGAACTCACTGGCAGGGGAGTACCTGTAGGTATGGTTAGCATTTGAAACCACATCAGTCTTGTAATGAATGATATCCATGACATATCGGGTGATGTTAACCTACATTTCAGTCAATCATATTTCAGATGCATCTGCATGAATGCATGATTTGTATGGAAATTTCCACACAGTTTCCCACCAAAATATGGTCATGAATGAAGATACATGAGACATGCCAGGCAGAATTTCAAGAGAAGGTAGAGGATTCAAGAGGAGAGCAGATGTCTTCTTGATCAAACTATGCAAACCTTATGTTGAAAACCTCTCTCGCCAGACATAACATTCTCATTTCTTGCCAGACATAACATTCTCCTCACCTCTCATCAAACATAACATTTTCTCCTCTCACACACTAGCTGCTGGCTATCAGCATAACAGCCTTTGGCAAGTAACCCTTGTAATATCAATATGGAAACAAATATGATTCATTAAAACTAAATATCATTGATTGATTTTATGTGGGAGAATCACATGGCCAGACCAAATAATACAGCTTCCAACCACCCACTACCACAGTTTTAACAATATTTACAATTGTCTACGTTGTAGACATTTTCTAGGCCTGTTTTATTATCAATATTAACTGTGTCTTCCTGATAAAACATATACTATAAACTATCCATTGCAGTCCATAATTTTTTCTATCTATTTTGGTTTTCATCTATATGATTTTATTTTCTAGATGGTGATTCAGATAATGAAAGTGAAACATCCAGACCACTTCCTGAAATCCCTTCTCAGAGTTGTATTTTTTATTTTTTCTTATTTTCTTTGACATATAATTTATCAATTATTTAGCAAAACATTGTTGTAACTTTTAAAATGTTTCAAATATTTAAACATACACCAGAACCTGTTATACAAAAAAATATCATGGAAGATAAAGGATTACTACTATTTGCTCATAAACAATATTTAGTATTATATTTTATATTTAATTTAAAGTGTTTATTTAAATCATATCTTTCTGACCCAACCTTTTTTTACATAATAAAATATAAGTTTCTAAATATTCAAACATTACTGAATAATGTTTGATCATTTAGAGATTTGAGTTATGTTGTAAATTTCTTAATTGTTACTTTACTTTCCTTTTTTTAGGCCAAAGGCAGACCTGCCTTCTTTGAAAAATCTCATTTTTTCGATAGTTAGCAAGTTGATGATGAATAATATATCTGACCTTCTTAGTTCCAAAAATTCTTTATTATTAAAAAGTTTGTTCAAGAGTTTTTTTTTTCCTAAACATGTAACAATAGGATAAAGTGAAATGATCATTAAATGAAAATAAACTAGTTAAAGATAGAGCTATTTGTTAACTATTTGAGCTATTTGTTAACACCTGAACATGACACATTCTCTTCAAATCTCTCAGAAAGTCATATTTCATCATATCTATTTTTTCCACCATAGTTCAAATTAGTTGATATTTTAAAAATCCTTTATTTCATTTTACTTTCTAGGAAATTGAGCTTATTTTTTGCTATAGAACAAATATAGAATTTTTCCCGTACAATGTAATTATTTCCTGTAGCTAGTTTTTAAAATGTTTCTTCACTCAATAATATTGAGTGGCTTTGAGTAAAATGTTTAGTAGAGAAACACAGATAATCTAATTTTATTTTGTTTTTGGATTTGGTTTGCTAAATTCTTTACATGAGTTCGTGTGTTGAAGCATATTCTGTTGTGTCTGGGGAGAGTCGTTCTCTTTTGGTGCTTTATAATTTAATACACTCACCGGTAAAATTTCCGCTTATTTCTTTTTTATTTTTCTAAAATTTTCGTTGTGTCTTGCAACCTTTTCAAATAATGATAAGCCAGAAGATGCAACAAAAATTTTAGAAAAATAAAAAAGAAATAAGTGGAAATTTTACTGGTGAGTGTGTTAAATTATAAGGCACCAAGAGAGAATGACTCTCCAGAAACAACAGAATCTAATTTAAAGTTTTTATGAATGTAAAAACATTATATAGTCTGATTAGCTTGATATTTATGTATTTTATACTCTTACATATTTTAATTTATTACTTTCAGGAAAAACGCTACTTTCAAACATTAGTATTGACTCAGCCCTTATTCCTCCTCTACCTTTCATTAGTATGTTGTTGTTTTTGATGGTTTCCTATTAACCTTTTGCTTTAAATTGCTTACTCTTTAGTATTCATTCTTTTATTTTTTTTATAATTGTAATGAGTGGTTTGCTGTTTTGACTATTTATTAACTCTATACTTTAAAACTCAATCATTATTGAAATGTACACATCTGACAAATACATTTGTAAGCTTGAAGCAAATAGTTTAATGACAAGAATAGACAATTTAAAGTATAGAGTTAATAAGTGTTCTTGTCATTAAACTATCTGCTTCCCAGCTTACAAATATATTTGTCAGATGTGTACATTTCAATGATGATTGAGTTTTAAACATTTTCATACTACTTATACTGTGTTTTGCTTCCTAAGCCAATGTTATTGCTATTTACTTATTTTATAGATCCCTGCTTTGCTCTGTTTTTCCTTTGTATAAAAATATTTACTGATTGATTTATATGACTAATAACATATATGATGTATTATAAGCACCATATCTGTTAGTTATGTCAGTCAACCAGTTGAAGGGTCCATAATTCTTATCCTATGACTCAGTCCACTTAAATGCATCCATTTTAACATGTTTGCATAAGTCCTTGCATAGGTTAAGCACAACATTCTTCCACTTGTTGCATTCCTTTGTCAGCACTTTTGTGAGGTTGACCTTCCTGAGATCATTTCTGCTCATGTCTTCTTTAGTTTCCTCCTCCATTGGTTTCTTCCATATGAATTTTTTTGGCACTTCATGCACTTTTCATCTTCTTACCCATCATATGTTCATATTGACATAGTTATTGCTCTTGTACCCTATATTTGATTCCTCTTATACCTACTTTTTTCTCAGTTCATCTGTACCTTGTCATTCGATTATACTAATATTGCACATCCAAAGGATCATTCATATTTGCTTTGTTTCTTTTCCAACTTTTGGACATGTTCTGCATTCAGTACCTACATCTTAGTATGCAGCATCATAGATCATGCACTTGCATCATACAATTTACTCTTCACTTAGAGAATCCTCTCATTGTTAACAGAGAGATATTAGCTGCCTGAACTCCTTCCACCCTATTCAAATTCTGGCAACTATGCTTTCTAAACACTCTCCCCTACTGCTGTTTGGGTCACCTAGATAATAGAAGGTATGAAGTACTTCTGTAGAGCTTTCTGAACTTTGCAAAGAATTTATTTTCCTGATACTTTGTGGGTTCACCACTCCTCTACAATTAATGCTGGAAAATTATGTATTCACTGCCAGCCTATCTTTGTTTCCACTTATTCTCTTGTGCAACCATAGATCACAGAGTACACAGTATGAAATTTCTACTTATTCATTATCAGTGAAAATAAAATCTTAGTACTGTATGCAGAAGAGAAATTGTTTGAGTGAGAAATATTTTGTTTTTGGTTTTTGGTTCAAATATATCTTTTGGTTTATCATTCCCTTGGATGATTATATAGCTTACCACACACCCTGTTGCCCATCCATCTCATCTATCCACCTTTATTCTTCCACTAGATATATGTATAAGAGACAGCATTGGTCCTCCTCGTCCCTCTGGCTCCCTTACCCATCACTAGGCATATGTATTGGAGACAGCAGTGGTCCATCCTCATCCCTTCCCCAGGCCAATATATAAGAGATTGCTTTTAGTCATTCCTATACCTCTGATTGGTTCACCCATCTTTACCTTTGTCCATTTTTGCTGTTCTAAATAACTTTGCCCACTTACATCATACTGCTCCATTCTTTCTTTCATCCTGGCCTTTCTGATGTCATCATTCTCTTGGTACTTACATGTTCCCTGTACCCACTTTTGGCCTCACTGCTAGTATTGCTCCCACCTGTTTCTCATCTCTGGTCTATATGTCTAGGCTCTAAATACATTCTAGATTATACTGTGTACAAGACATCACCCTTCCTATATCGGTACCACCCAATAACTTGTGCACCTTCAAGGTATTAGGTGAGTGAGACGTTCTTCTTAGTGCAGGTACCACAAAATGCACCCACTATGTCTTGTAAAGGGGTTGGCAAACTGAGCAGAAAATATGTAAGGTTCTGAAGTCCCTTTATTCAATCTCTCTTGTGTTTGTATTATGGAAAATGGAGCCAGTGCACTCTGTAAAGTGGTTGGTGATGGAAAATGCATCCAACCATAAAAATTGAGCAAAATGACATGTACAACCATAAGTCTATGAAAGATAACTCAAACTATTAATGACCCATGCAATTCATACCAGCTTGGAAAGCTGAAATAAAAATGTTGAGTATGATGGCTAGCTTATTATTTCTATTCATACTGCTTCCTATTAACTATTTTGTTTTGTTACTATAAGTGGATTGGTGATATTGTTAAATGCCTTATGATATCAATTTCTGAACATTTTAAATGATTAATTATGATGGGGTTGATTTTGGCTTTCATCCGTCTTGGTTTGAGTAGTTTATTACCAAAAATACTGAAATTAATTTAATAACCATGTTTCTTCTTTACAAATTTGATTTTGTTCTGCTTCTTTGAAACATTTCTTAATGCAAAAAATTTAGTTTTAGAGAATATAAATTTCATTTAATTGTTTATTGGTGAACTGTAAACTCAGTGATAGTATTGGTTTTAAATTTTGACACAAATTGACCTTAGTGCTCAGTTGATATTTATTTCATCAACCCTGAAAGGATGTAAGACAAAGTTGACTTCAGTGTAATTTGAACTCAGAAAATAAAGATGGATGAAATGCCACTAGGTATTTAGCCCTGTGTGCTAATGGTTCTGTCAGCCTGCAGCTTTAAATTTGATGATAATACTGTTACTTTATTCATGTTTTCTCTGACCCATCTTTTATTAATTTTATGACATTTTCTGTAATCTGCTTTTTCATTTGTCTGAGGAAATGGTGCAGTTCCTCCTAGTTTGGTTAAGTCTGTGAGATTGACATCCAGTTAAAAATGTAGGTAGGAAGAAAATCACAGAATATTTCTAGTAATTCTAGGAACTTCAGATAAACAGCTAATTAGATAAGTTGTTGGACTGCCTTGTTGAACTGCCACTGCAGTGGCCTTGAGTTCAAATCTGTTGCAAATATTTTGGATGCTTTTTTTTATGTTGCAAAGCATTTTGCACTAACTTTACAACATCATTGCTAGATAATGTGAGGTTCTACTATCTCTCATACCCTTGTCATCTGAAAAGCAGATTTTTTATAAAAATGTTAGACTCAGAGAAAAATTCATATTTGTTTCCAAACATAGTTCTTGATTCCATTGTGCTAAGTGGTTCTCAGTTTAATCTCTGTATGGATCACTACTTTATTATAGAGAAATTGAGTTGGAAAAAATTGTTCTGCTTGGAAACATTTTTAAATAGTTGGAGCAAGATGTAGACAAGATCACAAGAGTCTTATAAACTTATAAACACAAACCTTATAAACCTCTAATTTTGTGCCGACTTAATAAGATGCAAATTCAGAGTCTATTTTATTACTATTTTTCTTTTACTAGTTTCACTCATTAAACTGCAGCCTTTAGAAGTTTTTAAACCGTTATATGAATTCCAGCGTATTTCCATTTTGAAATTTATGTTATTAATCTCTTTTTTTCAAGCCACTAAGGTACAAGGTATAAAACTACCAGTTTTTAAACCAGTGAAAGTATAAAGCTGGCACAAATACACATACTCAATGCATATATAATGCAGACATGTACACATACACATGCACAGACACAAGCATACATACATTCACACACATACACACATGTGCACAAATGAAAGTAAATAACATTGTATATATGAGTAGAGTTGATTCAGTCTGTTGTTACTCAGAGTTTCATGGACACATATATGAATTGTAATAGATGTCATCCACTAAAATTATAGTCTCTTGCCAGCCATAATTAGAAACCTGTGGTGTGTGCGTATGAGTAGATGAAATTGCCTTACCTCGGTTTTCCTTTCTTCGACTGCGAGTCTGTCTTGCGGTATCTAATCCTTGAAGCTTGCCCCGACCCGAAGAATACTAGGAATAGCAGCTGCTTCTCCCAAACCTAGACCGTCACTTCACATGTCTTGTCCTGACCGCGACCCCGTTCGAAAAAGGGCACGAATCCCGATCGAGGCTCCCTTTTCCCTTTTTCCGCTTCTGGTCAACTCGCCCTTCCGGTCAGCCTCCCCAGCCACTGACGTCATACCACAAAACCTTCTTGCTTGTATAAGTTGGAGGATCCCTGAGCTATTCACGAGCAGAGGTCTTCGATAGAACAGCACCCTGTTATAATGATAACTAGCTAGGAGTAGCTTAAGTAGCAAACTAGTCTACATGAATAGAATCTTATCCACCCCACAATTGAGTAGAATCAGGAAAATACATAGCTAAGAATTCCCTAGCTTTAATAAGCCATAATTTCCTACAAATACCACAAGCTTTTCCACTCACACCATGTTAAGACTAGCTATTCATGCATTTACAACATTGCCTCCCAAATCAAATACTGCCACTGAAAATGCTCCAAAGCTGATGTATACTTACTAAAATCTCTCTGTTTTTGCACTGCTTCTTGGAAATGGTGTGCTGAGAAACCATAACATTCCAAGAGAATATTATGTGAGGTTAACTATAAACATTTTCAAGGTTGTTTTGTTCAGCATCTTCAGTCATTCTGATGAAAGAACAGGGAAAATTCTACATCTCTCTCACATATCAGCTGGATACTTAAGGATAAGATACTGGTATGCTCTCCAGTAACATGAAGTATTATGAATAGGCCACTCTATACATTAACTGGTCACCCTGAAAAGTTCTAGGCCTCAAAGCAGCCTGAGTATCTCTTAACTGGAAAACAATGATATTGTTTAATTGCTGCTACTAGAGGATGGTACTTCTGGAATTTTTTGGTCACTCTAAAGCCACAACCCACAAAGAATCAGTTTTAGACAGTTTCAACCAGCTTGAAGATGATAGATTTGAACTTAGTTGCCTCTTTCAACACCATAGCACCCTGAGCAACATAAGCTTTACTGTCTATAGATTTGTAACAAATTTTATCATTTAATCAACCTTAACCAATGAGAATCAACCGTTCAAAGTAATATATGGAGCTGATATCTTCTGTTATTATTTACAATATTGTCTGGCTGATCACATGCATATACCTAAAGTATATTTCTGTTAAACTCTGGGTAACAATGGAGTGAATTACAAAATCCTTATGTGCTTCCTCCATGCTAACATTCATTTCTTACTCAAAAAATGAGTGCTAGGATAGAAAAAGCACATAAGTAGCACATTGTCATTAGTAAGGTCACAGAGTGTGATGAATCGAGAACTGTTTTCCTATAAAATGAACATGCTAGTGAAACTTTACACTGATAATGAAAAGGCAGTGTCTTATTTGAGTAGTATTCCTTTATCCGTTTATATGTTCCATCCCAAGGCTTGGGCACTGCCATTTGTATAAGTAAAAAAAAAAATAATGCTTTCTTTCAAATGTTTTAAAATATGTTACATTTTTTATATCTTTTCATTTAAATACAAATGGATGATATTGGTTTTGTTATTCTGATTCAACAGAACGTAAGGTAAGATTTAATTTTATTACTTTTTATTTGACTTTATGTAAATACAATATCATTTTGCTAATTACAAAGTTGTCTGTGTAGTATATAAATATTGAATTTTTTTAATATTTCTACTAGAGCTCATTAACTTAGTAATCGTAATGGAGGTATCTAAAATAAATAGTTTAAATGAGTTTCTTTGGTTCAACAACACTAGTGAAATGTGTTCCCTTAATATATAAGAGTTAGAATATCTTTGTGTATGTCATATATTTTTTGAAATATTTTATCTGATGTGAATTGTAGATTGATTCACTGATCCTTGAGAACCAAACATCTGATGAGGCTATTACTCACAATTTTAAGACCAAAGAAGGCACTTTGTTTTGTGTTTATTACCATAGACATTTTCTTTCATAACTTTAACTCAAAAATAGCTGATGGTGACTTGAAGATAAACAGTGTTTCTTAACAATTTTAAACAAATGAAAGTCTTCTGGTGTATTCAATCAGTAAAATCCACATTTTGCTAAGAGTACTCTTACTATGAAATATGAAAAAAATGAGTATATGTTAGTACATTATTGAGTATTCATACAAGATGTAATAACTAGAAAAATCTATTTGATATTTGAAAAAATATGAAAGTATAATTCCTTGTTTAATATACAGATCTACTTAAGTTTTTCTTCTTATGTTTTTTTTTCTTTTTAAAGCAGAAGGCAAAAGCTAACTTGTAAGTATATTATATATATTCAAATTAAATTTTATAGTTTTACCTTATCTATATTACTCACTTTATTTCAAACTTCTTCAAGAAGTGTTTAACTATTAACTTAACTTTGGTTGATCTTCAGTTTCATGCATGTCTCTGTCAATAATACCAATGTAGCTGAGTGATCCTCATCTTCTGTTAGGGTGTAGATGTATCCCACATACTACATATGACATGGCCTGGTGCTCAGCTCAATAGCAGTAACCAGCAAAGCCACTGACATGGGTTTTGTGCTCAATCATTTGAACTCATGAGAAACCTGATGTATGTACTATCAGGCTTTGTTGAAACTTCTTCATAATCTAGATTTTGGCCATATAGAGAAGAATGCTCTCTACTTATACCCTGAAGAAGGCTAGCCTTATTGAATTTGAAATACATAACTAACAAACATTTTGGTGCTTGATATTTTGGGGCTATTTTTTGCATGTCAGAAAATCTTTGTGACTGTCAGCAACATATTTGGAATTACTGACTTCCTTGAGTTGAGTGCTATCATTGGAACAAATCAGCAATTGACTTTCATCTTCATTTATGATCATATTCTCAATTTTTTTGCACTGATAAACAAACAACCTGTGACTACAGTATTCCCAAGGGGTATTAACAAGCCTTGCACAGCACACAATTGATGATTTGCGAGTACAAAATCATTAGCATAGGCAAAGTCAGGGAGTTCTCTCTCTCTCTCTCTCGGCCTCACTCTGTCTGTCTGTCTCTCTTTCAGTTACCACTTGCTTCAGCAAGACTTCCTCCACCACCACCACCCTATATAAACTAACGCACGCACTCAGATTCCCCTACTCGATTTTTAATAGCCCTGCCAAAGGATATGAGTCTCAGAAGATGCTCAGATAAGAAGTTTTGTCTTTTCAACCTCATGCATCTACTCTTCTACTTCTGCGCAAATCATGAACCCCTTATTATTGCCTTAAGATAACCTTAGTTCACGCATTTCCTGAAGCGCAACATATACATTTATTCACGTTTATCACACAGTCACTTATTTCTATAATTTTGTCATAGATTGGCTGACCAAAAACTCTAAGATTTTTCAGTTCTATTTTACTATTATCAACATTTGCTGTTTCATTAAATTATGCTACCCAAATCCCCGAAGAATGTTTTTCTCCCTCGTGTTCTGGCACCCTCTCTCTCTCTCTCTCTCTCTGCCTCACTCTGTCTCTTTCTCTTTCTCTCTCTCTGCCTCACTCTGTCTGTCTTACTTTTGATTACCACTTGCTTTGCCAAGACTTCCTCCACTCCCACTCCAGCCCTATATAAACTAGCGCATGCACTTGGATTCCCCTACTCGATTTTAATACCTCTGCCGAAAGAATAAGTATCCAGAAGATGCTCTCATTTAAATTTGCTAGTTTGCAGTATGCCTGCCTTCCCATCCCCTCCACCTGTACCGGAAGTTCCTATCCTCTGTCATCCTTTGGTTGTCTCCCATGAACACTTCTAAAGGCTTTACGCCATCCCCACCCCTACTTAGGGTTTATCTCCTATGTAAGGTAGTGATCATAT
>JAOPJW010003905.1:138922186-138932791 GCA_027122535.1 Octopus maya
GCGCATGCTCAATGAGCAACAGTTATTCCGCATTTATAAAATATTTACAGAGAGAAAATGAAATTCGTTCGATAAGTTTAGCAGCCATTCTCAAATGTTTTTGCATTGTTTTTGTGGTGATATTATCAGTCATCAAATTCTGTATTCGCCATTGTAGATGGCACTCATCCAGTCGAGCAATTACAGGAAGCACAAAGATAAAACAAACCACGAAAATATATATAAATAAATCTGCCTCTGCTGATGGCAAACAAACTCGGGAAACGTAATAAATGACACTGCCAATTGGCATTCATAGAATATGTTTACTCTGAATATAAACTTTGGGGGGAAAAACACAACGGGAGACAGCTGAAGTTTACTGCATTTGAATATAATCTGCACAATATCATAATGTTATCAGTTGAAGATTTAGTGAAGGTCAAAAATGGGTCAGATTTTAGCCAGACGATTGTGAAAGACGTAATGTGAGCGATGAATCATCACTTATCTGTTCTGTCAAAGGTAGACAATTGTATTTCGATTGAAGTCGCATCAGAACAAAGATTTTAGAAACTATTAATTTGTGATTTATTTTTGAAGTGTTGGACAGAGATAAAAATAGCTCTGCCAGTTCGATACGTAAATTACCTGATTGGCAAATTATGTCGCAGAGGCGGAAGCCGTATAAATCAACAGCGAAACCTTTGGCACTGTTTATGAAGAAACGTAGTTTTTGTCCCCCGTTACTCACACTAATAACACATCATCTACACACCTTAATTACTGCTTAATTAATAAGTTAGAAAATCATGCATTTCAAAAGTTTTCGCTTCCTTCATTCATAGATTTTATCACTTTGTGCTGGCAATGTTTGTTTATTAACGTATGTTTTTGTGTTTTCACCAGAGTATTGGTTCTAAAGCAGTAAACGCACTGTTTTGTGATGGATACAATGAAAGTTTTCCTATTGAGAGACATCAGAGCCATGATATGGCACTTCTGGGAAATATTTGAACTTCACTGAATTTGTCAAATAGCATTATATAAACTCGTATCCAAACACAAATATAACATTTTAACGACTCCGAAAGGATGAAAGGCAAAGTCAATATTGGCGGAATTTGAACTCAGAACATAGAGACGGATGAAATACCATTAAGCATTTTGCCCGGTGCTGTAACATTTCTGCCATCTCGCTGCCTTAATACGGGTAAATATTAAGAGGAAAATAAGAGAAAAAAATCAGCCTGTAAGGGAATATGAAATTGGAGAAACATTTTTTATCTAATCTCTAGATTTTGTGGCAAAATCTGTTTGTAAGAGGAGCTGTGTGGCAAGGAACTTGCTTCCCAACCACATGGTTCTGGGTTCAGTCCCACTGCGTGGCACCTTGGGCAAGTGTCTTCTACTATAGCCCCAGGCTGATCCAAACCTTGTGAGTAGATTTGGTAGATAGAAACTAAAAGAAGCCCATCATGCATATGTGTGTGTGTGTGTGTGAGAGAGAGAGAGACAGACAGACAGACGGAGATAGAGAGTGTTTTTGAGTTTGTGTTTGTTTCCCAGCCACGCTTGACAACCAATGTTGGTGTTTATGTCCCCATAACTTAGCAGTTTGGCAAAAGAGGTCAGTAGAATAAGTACTAGGCTTACAAAGAATAAGCTTTGGGGTTGGTAATGAATTTTCTTTTGCCAAGAATTTTGCTTTAAACTTATTGCACTGACCCAAATCACCCCCCAAAAAACATCAGGGAACAACCTTTACACTTTGTTTTATAAAATTTTCTGACTTTGTATTTGAACTAGTGCATGACCCCATTACATTTTTACAAAAATTATTTATGGGTAAATACCATAAGTTGAACAGTTCCATCCATTCCATTCCAAAAACATTGCTTGCATTTAATACATAAGCATTTACTTGTATAGCCTTACTGCAAAATGTAATGTTACAGATAATTTTGCCTTTAAAAATTAATTTAATTCCCAAGACTCCATGTGCAATCTTCAAGGTTTCCCGATTGTTTTCCGTGTGTTTTCACTACCAGTATCAAACTATAAATTTATATTTGTATGATTAATTTTTACCTACATAAATTTCATTTGAGTCTTGTTTGTATTTCTTATCGGCAATAAACTGTTCACATGATATTTTCTGTTGAACCATTTTTTACGTTTTGTGTTACAGGCTGATTTTTTAATGACATATTTAACCATACTTGAAGCATTTTCGATTTTTATAAGGACAATCAAATCTGCAGTATAATTCTCTCTATCCAAAACAGGTTAATTTTCTGCTATTCATTTCTTACTTTTGGTCACACTGACTGTATATGAGAGCAGTTTCTCACTTCAGTTTGTTCTGTAGCATGCCTTAGGTTGATTATTTTCTGGCATTCCACAGATATTTCTTGTGTTAGCTTCTGATTCTGTTCTAATTTAGTCAGAATTCGGTTATGAATTTCTGCATCTTTCTTTTTTGTTAAACCTTGCACAAAAATTAAGCATTTAAACATTTCTGGTGTTAGTTCATTAATTTTAAATCACTTGCAATTCCTATTAACAATTCCAGCTTATGTAATAAAATATTTGTCCTCATTTTTGTAATATTCAAGCATTGCCAGAATATAGAGCTTTTAACACCGAAAATCTTTGATAGATTATTCACTGTTTTTTCAAAACAGACTTCACCCAGTTTCTTTGATAATGGCTGGTGCCAACTTTTTCAACAAAAGTCGATTTTTATTTCTCATCTTGCCAGTTGCAGCATTCTTCTCTAAAAATTTCCTCATACCTTCTAAAGTAAGCAGAGAATGTAGTAATCTCCTCTGGGTTATATGTGAACTCTCCAACTGAGTTTGTAACAGTGTCAGGGGTAAACAAACTAGATGTATTTTCTGTTTCCTTCTGTATCAGTTGTACCAACAGTTTATATTGCTTCTGAAATTCCAACAACTGCTGTTGTTGTTGTTTCTGTAATTCCAACAACTGTTGTTGTTGCTGTTTCTGTAATTGAATTACAAAAGCTAGAAAACCTTTCATGTTCAAGCAAAAATCAGTCCAGCATGAGCTTTGAATAATCTTGTAACCAAAAATATTATGACGTGAATTTACATTCTGGTGTAAAATGGTATTACACAAATAAATAGTTGTTTGTGGTTATCTAAAATTAATCTATCGCAGAAATATGTTAACACAGAATGCACTCCGTACTACTCAAATGTAGGTATGATACTTAGTATTCACTGTTAAACCAACACATGTTGAACTAATACAGTAAACTAACATGGTTGAACTAACATGGTAAACCAACACAGCCAAACTAACACCTGTAAACTACTCCCTTGATAGTTCACTCAGTTCTTATTTATTGTAATTGGTTAGTCCACCTTCAATCATGTGGGGGTGTTCAGGATTCTCCCATAACAGTATGTAGTGGAAACCACTCTGATTTTCACATTTATGCTATTCTGTACAGACAGAGAAGTTTACTTTCACATACATGTTAACACTAAAATAAACTGCCTCTTGTATGTAGCAGCCATTTTACTTGGTTCATTAACAGCTTTGAGTTTAGTGATATTCTAAATTTACGGTGATCTAAGTCATACAATCATGGATCTGAACTCATGTACACTGGATTGCACATTTTGCTAGGGAATCAGCATCCTTCATTTAACTGCTGTGGCTGTTTTTGTCTGACTCTTGAGAGATTACATAAACCAAGTTTTACAAGGGGAAATGAGAAAAAATTTCAGGGGGACCCTATGCAGTTTTAGAACTTAACTCTCACAAACGCTATATTCAGACTTTGACGTTGTATGCATTTTACACATACATTAACTCATCTCAGTTAAATCCATTTGTTGCCAATACACTTTTTTTTTTTTTTAATGAATTGCTGATATACAGTAATTCCCATACATGTGGAAAGCATGCAATGTCTTATGCATATCAAAATAATTCTTTGTAGTTACATAGTTGTTGAATTAAACATTGTGAATTATCCGACATGTTTTTTTAAATCCTCTTTCTGAAAATATGAGAGTAGTCTGAAAAATTGATAGACTAACTATTAAGGAATGATGCTAGAGGTGTGAAATCTTGCATGTCAGTACGAGGGTCAGCTGAAAAGTTCATATGTTGACCAAGATACTCTTATGGAATGTGACCAACTGAGGTTTACCTTTCAACACAGTCTCCCTTGCAATCCACACACTTCTCCCATCAGTGTTGCACTACTTGGATCTCACTGGTGAAGAAGCTTTCATCCTGTTAGTTAAAAAAATCAGCAACAGCAGACATGATATCCTCATCACCATGATATTGATTCCCAACCAAGTATCCATTAATTTCAGCTCTTCTTATTAATA
Organism: Octopus maya; assembly: GCA_027122535.1. Lineage (NCBI taxonomy): Eukaryota > Metazoa > Mollusca > Cephalopoda > Octopoda > Octopodidae > Octopus > Octopus maya. The sequence goes on from JAOPJW010003905.1 coordinate 138,926,542, forward strand.
ATTGCATTGTTTCTTTCCAGGTAAACTGATATCTGACTTCAAAAGTAACCAGTAGTAACTTCTTTTGAAAATGGACAAAATTTGGCATCATGTTGTAATTAAGTATCTGCAGAAAAAGGGTTTAATCCCCCAAGGACATTCACGCTGACGTGGCTACTATATTAGATGATGATGCTCCAGCTTTATCAACAGTGTAAAAGTAGGCAGCTGAATTTAGGAAAGGAAGGGAGAGTCTTGAAGATGATCCAAGTTTGGGTGTCCTGCAACTGCCACCACTGAAGAAAACATTGATTGTGTTCGCAACATGGTGATGGATGACAGGCAATTGACTATGAATCAAATAGCCAATGCTATTAGCATATCCCATGAGAAAGTTGAGAATATTCTGCACAATTAACTTGACATGACAAAGGTTTCTTTTTGGTAGGTGCCACATCTTCCTGAAACCTGATCAAAAGCGCACCAGGCTGATCACATCATGGGAAAATTAAACATTATTTCAGGCAGTGCCAGCTGCTTTCCTTGAACGTTTCCTAACCCAGGATGACTGCTGTGAGTGACTGTGGTTTTGAACTGATTTAGCCTATTCTCTTGATTTAGCCTCATCTGACTATCATTTGTTCCCCAACATGAAAAAACACTTAGTTGGGAATCAGTAACACAGTGATGGTGATATCATGTCTGCTGTTGCTGATTTTTTTAACTAACAGGATGAAAGCTTCTTCACCAGTGAGATCCAAGTAGTGCAACACTGATGGGAGAAGTGTGTGGATTGCAAGGGAGACTGTGTTAAAAGATAAACCTCATTTGGTCACATTCCATAAGAGTATCTTGGTCAACGTATGAACTTTTCAGCTGACCCTCATACTGACAATGAATGTTTGTTCTTTGTTATTTTATACAACTAAATAATTTTGATTTTTCTGTAATCCATGCCATTTACTTTGGCAGTTCTTATTCATTGAACTTATTTTACTCTGTGAATCTATCATCACCCTAAGTATTTCTTCCTTTGTAGGATTAAAAAATTTTTGACATTAGAGTTAATCTTCTTGTCTTCATTCTCATTATCATATTCATAGTCTTATCACAACTATTAATCATACTAAATATACAAGGTTTTGTATAAGTTGATTAACAGCAGAACACACAGGCATTCACTTTCTTCCTTTCCTGAACACATGATAAACATCAGTGATTCCCAATGTGGGCCATACACCCCACCAGTAGGGTGTGTTATCCAAAATAAATTGTAGTGGGGCATGGGATCCAAAACAATTATGGTGGGGAGTGGGATCAAAAAATATTGTGGTGGGGTGTGGGATCCAAACAAAATTGCAGTAGGGTATGGGATCCAAACAAAATTGTGCTAGGGCATGGGATCCATGTTTTGTTATGAGCAGAGAGGTTCCGTAGCAAACTTCAAGAGTATGACTGTAGGTTGCATTTTGTGCAGTGAATAATGTAGTGATTTTTGATTGATTTCCAAACTTTTCTTTCGGTGACTTAAAATATTCCAAATTTGAATTGGCAGGATTGAGATGCTTTACTCACAAATGAACTTCTAGCCAGCCTGCCGACACATTATTTGACAGATATCTCTGAGAAATTAAGCAGCTTGAACAAGTAGCTCCAAGATGCAAATATAACTTTTGTTGATACAAGAACAAAGGTTTTTGGTTTCACTATAGTTTTAGAATTATGCCTAAAGAATATTTCTACATGAAATTTCATGAAATTTTACTGGTTGAATCAATGTGAGATAACTGATACTGCTACAGTATTGAGCATTTGAAAATGCTCAGACCTTGGTATGGTGATTTAAAGAAAATGAATTTTCCATCTTGGGTAACTCAACCATTGCTAATAGATATCTCTGAAGTTCCAATGTGAGTCCAAGAAGAGTTATCAGAATTGCAACATGATGAATCAGTGAATACTTTGCTTAAAATGAAAGGTACCAAGATGCAACTATGTGACAAAGTTGAAAGGAAATAGCCTAACACTGCCATTTCATCAATGGAATTTTTTATTCATTTCCTCACATCTTATTTGTCAAGTGTGACTGTAGTGCTGTTGATGATTTGGTTTGAGCCAAGAGAAACAGACTTGAAATTATAAAATGTGATTTATGGCTGAAACTAACAAAATTGTGTCCTCGAATAAAAGAAATTTGCCACAGATGCCAGGCAGAAAGTTTTCATTAAAGTGATTCACATTTTTTTGTAGTTATAATGTACTTATTTTTTGTACTCAGTACTTAATAAAAGAATTACTGGTAGATTATTTTGTATTAAATAGTTGTGATGAAATATTAAAAATAAAGTTGCTTTTTAACAACCACCAGTGGTGCATACATTTTTCTGGAAAGTTATTGTGGGGCCTGGGGGAAAATAGGCTGGGAAACACTGATATACACCTTACTAAGAAGGTATTTATTATATGTTCTTTGACATGATGTCCATATCGAGGAATTTAAAATTAAAACTGAAAAAGGTTTCTCCTAAATGGGCAAATGAAAGAGTTGTATATAATATCTAATGAAATATAGAAGAACTTAAAAACATGGAATGAGAAGCTAAAAACTAGAATTTTACAGAAATGGTGACAAAGCCAAGAATTGCAGAATACATATAATATGAATTATAAGCAACTATGGGCTAATATTTTCAGTGAAAACAAAAAACCAATGAAAAACAGAAAAGCAATGAGTCAACAAATGAGAACTCAACTCATAAGCCCATAACAAGTTTCATCTCTTAGCTTGTCTTTGTCAAAATGAGTTGAAATTGCAACAAAGTGTAAATATATCTGTCCTGTTGCAGATAAAAGCTGTGGAATTTTGTCTTCTAATAAAGATTCACATGTTCAATCCTAACTCAAATATATGTGACACCTGAAGGCAATCTGAATATATGCTTTCTCAAATGTTTATATAAAAAAAAACACAAAATGAAAGTAATGACCAATGCATCTTGAAAAAGAAAAGACATCTTAAAACCAGTTAATACTACAATTTTGCTTTTCTAAATCTAATTCATGTAACCTAAATTTAAAATACAATTCAAATAAAAAATGAATTTACAAACCTCCAGCCTCTGGATTTAAGATTTTATTATCAATAAGGGTTCTGAAAAAAATTAATTAAACATAAATTATGAGAGAAAATATCAGAAAACTTGAGATCTAAATTTATTTGTACACCACTTTATTTTAATTGTGAAAGATTGTTTATGAATGTAAATAAAAAAACTATAATAATATTAGTAATAATGCCTTTTAAATATAAAATACACAAATTTATTGATGGAAAAAATCCAGTTATTACAATATTAATGATATGAAAAATACAAGATGATAATTTTGAATATATTTTCAAACAATGCCAGTTAAAGAGAGTGTGGCGTGAGCTTTCTTCAAATTTATCAACAATTTTATTTAAGATGTGGTACGAAATGTCTTCAAGTATAGGTATGTGGTAAAGAAGTTTGCTTTGCAATCATGTGGTTTTATGTTTCAGTTGACTGCATAGCACCTTGACTGGTGTCTTCCAGCATCATAACCTACAGTTGACCAGTGCCTTATGAGTAGCATGTTCAGAAGTTTATTTTGTGTGAGTATTAATGTCATAAATCTGTTCAAGTTTCATTAATCCTTTATGTTTAGTTTGGAAAAATTAGTCCGTTAGTGCTTCAAGGCCTTCCTGATCTCATTATCAGAATGAGATGACAGTAATGACAGGGTGCTACTCATTTGCTTTGCAGTAAGTTGCGAAAGATATTACAAAAACATCAACATATAAACAGCCCATCAACATGAAACCATTATCTAGCAAAGCACAGAATGTACTTCAGACCACTGTAATACATAGATGTCATTGTAAACATGAAGGTTGTAAATTTCATGACTCACTCTGATACAATGCTGCAAATTTGGCATACAAACAACACACAAATACATTGCACATAAAATAAACCACAAAATCACTATCCTGCAGCAAATTCAGTGTATAAATAAAACACATACATTGTGTATGTGTGATCAATAATATTTACATGACAAGAGCTGCTTTTAATTCATAATTTTATATGCATATATGTGAAGGCACATGGCCTAATAGTTAGGCTGTTACACTCATGATCATGAGTTCAATTCCCAGATTGACAGTGCGTTGCCTTCTTGAGCAAAACACTTCATCTCATGTTGCTCCAGTTCCCCTTTCAATTGTGGGGAATGTTGGCTTGCTCACCTAGTGTGTGGGGTGGCATCATTTGAAGGCTAAAACAATGCAAAGACATCTTGTTGGTCACATGATCATATGATATATTTTATAATATTTTGCATAGGCACAATGATACAAATAACCTGGTGTTAGAATTCAACATACATACACTTCAGAAATAAGCATTAATTGAGTACAGAGTGTAAAAAATTAGGTAAATGACAAGAGAATAAGAAATTGTGTATTGAATTTCATTAGCTTACAACTGCTTCAGCTATAAGATGCAATGTGTTCATAGCTGAGTGCTTGTCTATCACCCTGTAGCTCCATTAGGGCTTTAAAAATGAAGTGCAGTTTTATTTGGGAAAGCATTTATATATATGGAAAACATTACCACTGGAAAAAATGATAAAAATATGTAGGAAATGAAACATAGAGATTGAAGAGTAAAAAGCCCCTCCCAGTACAAAATAGATCTCGATAACTTTTGTGTATATATGTGTGTAGAAATAGGCATATGATGAACTTCTATGTAGACAACTATTTATATGCATACATAAAATATAGACAGAATATCTTTGTTGGAAATGAAGATGGATAGAAAATGATGAAATCCATGAGAGAGAGAGAAAATCAAGACAATGAAGTAGGTACTAGCCAGTTTGACAAATAACATGTCAAAAGCATTGGGAAGGAAAGATATGTTATAGATAACAACATGTGTGTACGTGTGTGTGTACGTGTGTGTATGTGTACGTGTACGTATGTGTGTGTGTGTGTCTATAGAAGTAGAGAGAAAACATGCAGATAAACATGGAGTATTATTTATATCGAGACATACATGAAGCTCCAACAAAGGTATGAGTGCATTGCATCCTGTAGCAGAAACAACTGCAAGTTAATGAAGTTCATTACATAATTTCTTATTTCTTTGTCATTTATTTAATTTTGTATATGTATGTTTGTCTTTGTCCTCTCCTGGTACCTAACAACTTGTGCTGGTGTGTTTATGTTCCTGTAACTTAGTGGCTTGCCAAAAGTGACCAATAGAATAAGTGCAATAAGACCAATAGAAACATATATAAAAAAAAAGTACTGGGATTGATTCATTCGACTAAGATTCTTTAAGGTAGTGTCCCAGCATGGCTGCAGTCTAATGTCTGAGATGAGTAAAAGATAAAAGATACCTGAGAAAGATTAACATATCTCCAAGTTTTAAAGATATGAAATTATTAATAACAAAGTTCATTTAAATGATAGTAGCAGTTACAAGACAGATATTTTTTAATGATTTTTTTTTATACAGACAATGCTAGTTAAGAGAAACCTGCTTACACCAAAGATTTACGCCTTGTATTTCTTACTTGCTCCTCATAGAGAAATAATAGCACAATATTCATGAGATAAACTTTCAGTGGAGAAATTCAACATTTTATTCTCCTGGTAACTACTAAATATACTAAGAATACCTGTAGAAAAATAATTTATTAGCATAAAAATATTTCAATGAAATGTTATACACGTAAAACATTTCAAATGTAACAAAATGTTTCCTATTTTTTTTGTTCCTCACCAGTGTTATTTCTTTTCTGCATAAGTCTAAAATATACAGGAAATGGCTTTTATTTTCTTCAGACTTTGCTTTTGTAACTTTGACAATGATGCTTTGATATTATTTTGGGAGCACAGTGTGTGTACATATGCACAACTGGCCCCCTTGCCCAATTTCCTCCTTGAGTCATTCCTATCACCCATCATCTCCCCAACTGCAGTGAACAGAACTACATGCTTTATGGGTTTTTCATAGATATTGTTTACTTTTCTCACAGTTAAAAAAAAAAGGAATCTGCAAGACTTCTTTCCCTAAGCCTGTCTGAGGCAAAGGCTGAAAAGGATAACTTTGTTAAACCAGTGAAAATCATAGAGTGCAGAGAATTCCCCAAGATGCTCATTATGGAATGAGAAAGAAGTTTGGAATGACTTTCGCAATGATTGAAGATTCTTGGAATACCAAAACAGAAAACTATG
>JAOPJW010003905.1:139008257-139019256 GCA_027122535.1 Octopus maya
ACTAACACTTTGAACAATTTATCAACGAAGTGTTGGTGTGCTGCCTCAACTGTGACACCGATTCTTACTTCCCTTACTTCACGATCTTCATCAAAAGATGTTTCATCATCATCATCATCACCATAATGTATCGACTGTTTCACAAGCTAGTATGGGTTCGATGGTTTGACAGAAGCTGGTCAGCTAAAAAGCTACCTGGGCTCCATGTCTCTTTTTGCATGGTTTCAACATTTTGACGTCCTTCCTAATGCCACCCAATTTACATAATGTACTGAGTGCTTTTCTGCAGAACCGAAACGCATATTTGTATGCCGCACCAGCATGGGGGATTTTTCCGTGACACCAGCACCCACAATCCAACAAGATTAGGACATCTCAGATGAAGAGTAGTGATACAAATGGCATGACTCTATGCAAGGACAACGAAGACTTAGCTTGGTGTATCTTCTCAAGCACAGCTAACTGCCAAAAGTCCCACTCCCATTTCATCCCCTCTCTGAAGCCCGACGTCCTTTCTCACCACATTATTGCATGTCTTCCTGGATCAACCCCGTCCACACGTTCCCTCCACAATGAGAGATCACCACTTTTTGATGCAGCTATCTTCATCCATATTCATTATATAACCATACCATCGCAGTCTTCTCTCTTGCACTCTACATCCAATGCCTTATATAACCAGTTTTCCTCTCAAATTCACTTAATTATGGAACCATTATTGATCTGTATCGATATGTCTGTGTGGTGTTGATTTAGTTGTTGTGTCTGCAGGCCTTGCTATGTTGTTGTTGTTCTTTTTTCTGGTATAACTTACATTATTTGTGGTGTTATATTTACATATAAAATACTCTTCCATTAGTATTTCTTTTGGTTTGGCCATTTAGGTTTATCAAGACAGTTGTAGAGATTGGTTCTTGTTGGTTTGTTGTATTTCATTATTGTGACATTTGTTCCATTGCATTTCGCATATTTAACCACAAGCTCTGATGTTTATATACTGTTAATTGTTAATGAACATTTTGTGATATTTGTAATTAGCAAGTAAATACTAACTCATTAACTAGCATTGAACTGAATGTTAACCAATAATGTGTGTTTTGTTCAATATAATGATCATAAATATTGTCTTAGTTTTGAAAGTAGAGTAGAAACAAATCAAATTGGGACATAGACTAAAGATGATATAGGAACAACTCAACAGTGTTTAATCATTTTAATCACTGGATAATCAATGAAGTTTAACTGTTGTGTAATTTGGGGCATCTACAAATCTATATTTGTGCAATCTTTGACTCCTTGTTTTGTATTTCATCATTTGTAGTGTTGCGCTAAGCTGAAGCTAAAAAAGAAAGAAAGGCTCTCGGCTGTGGTGGTTGCTACTTATCTAGCACACCACAGAGCAGTTAACTTTTACTGCAAAAACAGCAAAGGCTCAATTCCACTGGACCTCCTTCAAAACACAGATTTGAAAAACAGATTAAAGAAACTATTCCCACAACCACAGTAAGTATTCAGTGGCAATGACAAAATAAACCAGTACATTTGCTATTTGTATATAACAACAACAGTAATAAGAACAATAAACAATAGGTAGCTGCTTGTTAATAAAAGAAAGAGCAGTATTTTGATTACTTTCGCATGATTGGTTCCGTTGAAATTTGTACCTCACGGTCCAGTCCACCTAACTCTCTTAATTCCCTATTTTAAAGATTTGTAACCTACACGAAAGTGTAGAACTAAATAATGAAGTGAATGAACAGTGATGACGAGATATTAGAAGATTGTGTCGGGATGATTAAATTTGTTTTTGGTACGAAACCAAAGAAAAAATCATTATCCTGGAAGACTTGTTGGCTTTCGTAGTACAGTTACAACAACAACAACTACAGCAGCAGCACCAACAACAATACCAACAGTTACTGGAAGTAATTTTAAAGAATTCTGAAAATACTCTCGTTATACATTGTAGCAAATTCAGTTGGGGGATTTAATTATAACCCAGAAGAAGGTACTACATTTCTACATATTTCACAAGTTATGAAGAAATGTTCTAAGGAGAATGTAAAGATTGCAATGACGAAAAGAAGTTATGACTATTTTTAAGAAAGTTATCCCCTGCCGAACACGAAAAATACTGTAATTATATTCTGCCAAATAATCTACATGTGATTTGTTGTGATGAAACAATTGATTTGTTATCGAGAATTTTCAGTGAAAGAAATTCCCTGTTCATTACTTCTTGGCAATGTTTAAATTTTGTCAAAAAAGATGATGAGGATGTTGCCAACTAGCCGGACTCGTTAGCAGAGATTGTGTAATGAAAAATTCAAATTAAATGAAGTAACCCCGGATTTTTTCAAAAGTCTAATTTTTGTTCTAGGGTTAACAAGATGCTGATATACGTTCTCTTATATTAACAAAATTAGAACAAGACTGGAACTTAATCCTACAAGCAGTAGCTGAAGAATGCCAGAGGATTATAAATTTAAGACATGACGTGGATAAAGTTGAGGAAAAAGACTGCTCTCAAATACATGCATGTCGACCTGAAACGGATGACAAAAAAGAAAAGCGAAATTCAAGATCAAATCCATGTTATGGGTGCGGAGATTTCCATTTTAGAAGTAATTGTTCTTTAAAAGTTGTAAATATTTTGATTGTAGAAAAATCGGACATAAAAGTTCACATTGTATAGCGAAACCAAAACGTGTGGAACAAAAATATTCTAGAAAGAATATATTGCTGAAACAAATTCTAAGCATTTGTCAATAAAATGAATATATCAAGTTATAATTGGATACGGACAGTGATATAGTGATAATTAATACAGATCCATGGAGAAAACTGGGAAACCTAGATTAAAGGAAACTTTGAAGATTGCGTGAGGGGTTTCAGAAAAAGATTGCATTTTATGGGCGAAATAATAAGTGATGTTAGATTTCGTGGAAAACCCTTGAAAGCCAAAGATTTTGTGTTGAAAAATATAACAAATTTATTCGGAACAGACTGGATGGAACTATGTATCCTATAGGACATGCCCAGAAGTATTTTGTGTAAAAATGTGATTGCTTCTTCTGCCAGAACAAATGAGGCGTTCCGCCAGAACAAAGAATTAAAACAAATCCTTTCTGAAATCTTTTGTTATGGGAATTGGGTCTCTGTACCAAAACAGAGGCTAAGTTTTAAGTGAAAGAAAATATTATAACGGTATTTAAACCTAAAAGAATGGTACCTTTTGCAGCGTTGAAACAAATATGTATACCATCTAAAAATTGTTATAAATGAATGTTATTCATGAAATGTGTTATATTTTGTTCCATAGATGTTGCTACTGTCAAGAGAAAAAGGCCACTGTCACACTGCATCCATGTGGAGATCTTGTTCTCTGTGAGAACTGCTATTCTGAAATAACATTTAAGAGATGCCCCAAGTGTCGACAATACACACTCAACAAAAATGGATTTGGTAAGATAATCTTTGGGTCTCTATCTCTTGTCATATTGACTTTATTGTGTGGAATAATGTACTTCATGCTTTTGTGTAAACCCAGGTATGTCATAATGCGACAGATTTATGAGGGGTGTTCCTAAGGTCTTTTCTTTGTGATAGTATATCTATCACTGCATCCATAACATATTGTCTTTATAAGATTTGTCACACTTCAAGAATGTTGTGGTCTGCAACCTAAGACTAATGAATGATAATTGGTAATTAACTGAAATATCAATAAATCTCCAATGTTCTATTTGTAAACATAAACATTTTACTTTCAATTGTGAGTGATTAGAGGGGATTAATGATTTATCAGTGTAATGCGGAGCTGATAATTAAAGACAATGTTACAAGAACATCAAAGTCAGCTTTGATAAAGTAGGAGATTCAATGACAAAATCTCAACTGAGAGTTTAAAGACCAATATTGTAGAGTGAGGCCTAGTGGTTAGATTGCTGCACTAATGATCACTTGAATATGGGTTCGATTCCCAGACCATGCACTGCATTGTGCTATTGGTCAAAACACTTCATTTCATGTTGCTCCAGGCCCCTCTCTCGATCAGGGATAGGAGAATGTTGGTCTGCTTGACGAGCCAGCGGATTAGTGTCAGTTGAAGACTAAGACAATGCATAGCGCATTGTGATCAGTGATGTGTTACAGCATTTGACAGTCCGTTGGGTCAGGTGATCATGTGACATTTTTTGATAACACTATTCATATAAGCATTTATATACTGCCACTTGTTGGCTTGTTTACGATTTTAATCCTAATAGAGACCCAGTTTTGTTTTGTCTTTAATAATTTGGTTTTTGTTCTGACTTTATTGTTTCATTTAAATTAACCCATGAAACCATGCCGTTCTTATTTGACCAGGGAAATGAATTACAATCAGTATTTCGCACTGGTCCTGTTAAGATTTTTCTTGTCACATGTTCTTCAGTCAGATTATATACAATCTATCTTGTACCGTAATGTTAGTCAGTGTGATGTTCTACTTCTCATATCACCATTAATATGACATTTAATAACACAACATCCATTACCGTTCTCACACGCCTATGTCAGAAATGTAAACTGATTTTCTCATAGCATCATCTTGTACCCTCACCTAACAATTTATAACTTGCTACTCCTTATGTAATTTTGATGTCTTTCTTGGATACAAGACCACATCCCTAAAAACTGAGATTATTAACGTCCATAGTTTACTAAGGTCCAGATGGTACTGTATCCCTAGGAAACAATATGTTGTGAAACATTCTGGATAATTATTTGACATTATTTAGATGTACTTTATAAATCGTGGAGAGATATTTTCAATTAGTTGATCTCAATTAGCATTAGTGACAAATTTTGTATAGTAGTGTTGTTGGAATGCGGTGTGAATAGATTTATATATTCCTTGTAATGCTTTTTTTTCTAACAATGACATCAGAAAGATGGTTTCTTCCAGAATGTCTCTGACCAGAATATACATTGAAGTTATAAATTAAAACAATGCTATATTAACTCTGTCTAGGAATATATCTTATTAAATAACTTTTATTTAATGTTTAATTTTATATTAAACTGTGAACATCTGTTTACATTTAAACAAAGTATTGGTATTAACATGAATAATACAGATAGGAATAAAATATGAGTTTTCGGTGAGACTTGGCCACACAGGACCCTGTTGGTAACTGTATACGATAAACACCAGCTACTTTCCTTGAACAACATTTATTATCCATACAGGCATTCTTATATTCAGACTTCTTGGCATTTAGATGGTATCAATACTAATAGAGGCACAGTTTTCTTAGGCTTTCACGATTAAGTTTTGCTGCTGATATGATTGTTACATTCAAATTAGATCACGAAAACTGACGATCGTGATTTGACCAGGATTGTTATTTTTATTTGGCACTGGACCTGGTAACATTTGTTATGATTGCTCATGGAACAACTATAATATCAACTATGCTGAGACACAACCATATTCATTGTAATGAATATCACATGTTCTTTAGTCGGATTATATACAGTCTGTATGGATATATAGTATCATAATATCATATTGTGCGTGGTTTCTATATGCTCTATTAACATGATAATTAATCTGCTATCATTTAGTAACTCTCTTGTACTTGTATATCTTAAGTTTAATATTTTGTGATAGCTACATCTACCTTCACCCTACATTTTACTCCTAGTTACCTTCTGTGCAATTCTACTGATTTTGTTGGATACAGAACCACATCCATACAAACTGAGATTGTTTTTTTGACTTTGGTAATGTCCGGTAATGTCCAGATGATATTGTGTCTTGTCTTAATTCCATATGAAACAATATGTGAATCATTTCTGTATATTTGTATGACACTAATTAGATATGTCTTTCATAGCAAGATACTGATATTTTTAATTAGTTGATCTCAGTTAGCATTGATTACAATTGTGGTACAGTTGTGATAGAGTGTGATGTGAGTAGAGTTACACATTTCTTGTAATGTTCTTATATTAACAGTGACATCAGAGATGCACTTTCTATCAGTTAAACCCTTCTACAGGGATGTAATCCTGTGTATTCAAAGATGTTTGCACTGGGTTTTAGCTCTGTTGATGTCCACCACATAGAAAAATAAGCATAAAGAGAGCAGGGAAGAATTTTGACTAATGTATAGAAGGGGTTTAATGGAGATATTTTCGATTCTTGTGAACCAAACTTTATGTACCATTTCAGATATTTTCAGTAATATGTAGCTAAAGAGGTTTTATGCAAATGTGCAATGTTTTAGGACACATGTTACCATGTTTCTCCCACTTCGCTCACCTATAAAAACGCAGCTTTGTTAATGTGTTTAAAATTTTCCTGAAATTCTAGTGAACTGTGAGGTAGGAAGTTAAAATTAAAGATAGCCAGCAGCAATGTTTAACAAAGAGCACAGTGTCTCGTTTAATCTACTTCAGGTTGTATGTCATGTTGTTGCGGCTGTATCTCTCATGATCAACTTGGTTCACATCGGAATTAAGCAGAAATGTAGAAGTGAGTGGACAATGCCAAGTTATAGATTTGGCAGAGATATAAGAAATGAAAGATAAAATTAAGTGAAAATTTGTTATCAAGTGTTAATTCAATGAGATAATTGTAGAATTATCACATTATGCAGGATATTTCAATACAGACAGGAGATACAGAAAAAAATATTTATTTTGTGCAGATTCAGAATTGCTGAATTATGTAAAGAGAGGAGATTTAGGAATGTGAGTCTATTTTGTTGTAAGCTTAAATATTGAGTTATTATTTAATTGAAATTATAAAGAAAATTGAGGAAAAGCATTGTGGTCATCAGTTGACCATTGATGCCAGAAACGTCTCATAATAGCAAAATACTGTTTATTAATAAACATAAAGAAATTTTACTCATCATCATCATCATCATCATTTCAGTGTTGTACCTGTGCACCTTCCAAGCACAAAAACTATTTTGCTTCTTTACCTTGCTCTGATATTGCTGCACATCTTATGTGTCTATAGCTTGCACTGGGTACCTCTTATGGAGTTTAAACCAATGCCTTTCCTACAAATCGAGCAGAGCAATCTACCTGAAAGGATTTATGATGTGTCTACTTTCCTACTTACTAAGACTTGGGTTCTTGCTAGATTAACTCTAAGGCTGTTTGACTGTAGACCTTGCCTCCACAGTTGAGATAGGGAATTGATTATAAGAACGAAGTCATCAGCACAGAGGAGCACCCAGAGGGATCCCGTCTTAAATACCTGTTAATACATGCATGACTATGATGGACAATAGGAGGTTGAGGACTCATCTTTGGAGAACCCTTACTTCTGCACTGAATTCCTGGCAATAACCCTTGTTAATCTTCACCTTACTGACAGTATCCCTGTATACAGCTTGTACAGCTCTCACCAAGCACTTATCTATCCCTAGCCTCTGCATTTCACAACCAGATAAGAGAATAGGGAAACTCTGCCAAGGGCTTTCTCCATGTTGACAAATGTCAGGTACAGGGGTTTCTTTTTGGCTAGATATTTCTTCTGAAGTTGCCTAACTAGGAATGTCGTGCTGGAACAAATTCAAACTGCATTTAATCTGCTCTAATATTTCTCTCCCTAATTAATTGAGCCATGATCTTCTCCGTTATTTTCATGAACTGGTCCAGCAGTTTGATGCTTCTGTAATTATTTCTGTCCAAGACATCACCTTTGCATTTGTAGCAATTGACTAAGATGCTGTTACACGAATTGTTGGTTATGACTCCCTTGTGGAAAACCTGCTTAACTATACGGGTGACTAGGCTAAATCATACTCTGTCAGATATTTTAAGCATCTCAGCGGAAATTCCTGATGGGCCAGGGTTTCCCCTGTCTTTATGGCTTTACTTGCTTTATCTACCATGCTACTGTCGATTCGGATAGATGGTCCCTTAGTTGGGTCAACATCTGGCAGACTCTTCTTCTCCTATGCAGTCTTCACGTTTAGAAATTTTCAAAATGGCATTTCTCAAACTCTTTCTTTGCGGAATCATTAAATACACGTGAACCATTATCTCTACAGAGACATTTCTCTCGTATGACATCACGATTTTCTCTCACACACTGTCTTGCAATATGAAACACTTCAAGTCTTTGGTCCTCACGTCAATCCACTGGCTAGATATAACAGTCTCCTAGATTCTCATCTGGCCACCTAATACAGTTCCCTGCTACCCCCACGCTTCCACTCCTATACAGTATTATGAAGTATAAATCTTGGAAACGCATATTTCAGGGAATCCACAGATGGAAGAGAAGGGAGTCCAGACAGTGACAGAAGCAGTTAGTAAGTATAAATTAATTATAATTGATTTCTATAACGTTTACCTTCACTAGAGCCATTTCGATTATTAGAATGACTGAGAATAGGTTGCGCTCTTAATTTCCATTTTAAAGGTTACATGTAAAATAATTCTATTAACGATATTGCTGAAAATGCATTAAATTGTAGTTAACATTGTTCATAAAATGGATAACTTAGAAGACAGAACAAAGTTGATATTGTCGTTTGGAACAGACAACCAAAATTGTGTTATTTCTGTGTAAACATGTGAGTTTGTGAGAAAATATTTGTTTCTTTTCCTTTTAACTTCTTTACTAAGTTTTCCGATAAGTTATGGTTGTTGTTGTTGATGTTGTTGCTGTTATTATGTAGCAAGATATTTATCGTAGTATGTTATCACTTGTTGGGGTCTTTCCCAGAATGTCTCAGATTAGAATATATACCATAGTTATAAATTAAGGGATATGATTACATATTAACTCGCTATAAGAATATTGATCATTAAATTACTTTTCTTGAATATTATAATCAGTATTGAAGTGCGAGAATCTATTCCAATTAAACAAAGTATTGGTGTTAATATTAAATGTACAGATAGGAATAACAGTATTAGTTTCAAATGGGATTTGAACACTCAACTCTTTGTTCATAACTACTAACATAAATGCCTATATAATATCATAAATGCCTGTTATTTAATAGTCACCAATCATCAGGAAATGCATTCAGATCTGTCGCTGTTTCTGTTCATCCGTCTTTATCGAATGTGGACTGTAATTTCAACCATGATTTGTGCCAACTTTTATCGATGAAGCTACATTAATATGGAAATTAACAAATAAAAGTTTGAAATGACTTTTGTAGAAGTACACCGAGAAAAGTATTCCAAATGAATCAACTCTTAGAAAATACTATTTAGGCAAATTATGAGCAAGAATAGGGAAGCTGGCGGAGATAAGCAAATTTGGATTTCGATAGATGAAACCACTGACTGGGCAGACATTTTGCGAATGTTATTGTAGATACTTTAGAAAAGTCCAAGAGCCGTAGCATGCTTTTACTAATATCAGATCGTTTTCCTGCTACTAATAGTTCTAATATCACTCAACTATCCACGTCTTCTTTAGCCTTACTGTGGACTGATGGTTTCAAGTATGACAATGTGTTGCTATTTGTGATAGATGCAGCACCTTATATCAGAAAGGCTTCTAAAACATTAAAGGTTCTATTTCCTCGTATGAACCATGTTACATGTTTAATATATTGATTGCATAGAATAACCGAAAAATTATGCTTACTATTTCCTGATGTTGACAGGTTGATTCCAAATGGTAAACAAAATATTCCTTAAATCTCCATATAGGTGTGAGCTTTTACAAGAACCTGCACCAACGCTGAGTTTACCTCCGCAATCTCTTCTCACAAGATGGGGGACGTGGATATCCACTGATGTATATTATTCCTCTAATTTTGATATTCTAAAGGGCATTTTTTATGCATTAAACAGTGAGGTGGCTCCCTCTACAAGTATTGCACACGATTTGACTCGTAACCTCAGTGTTCATAGCGATCTCACATTTATTGTTGCACATTTTAAAACGCTACCACAAACTATACTATAACCAGAACATTTCTATGTTAGAAGCTTTATCTTTGACAGCACAATTGAAAAGGTGAGGAGTACTCCCGGATAGAGGGGCAGCCACCTAGATAAAAAATGCCCAAAATTAATTGACGCCAATACCGGCCTACAACAGATTAACTATAGTGCATAGGTTCTTAAAGGAGCCAATAAAGAATATGTCGGAAAGCTCTCACCAAGTGATAAAGCATCTTTGAGAAATACACCTTGACATCAGTTGAAGTTGAAAGGTCTTTTTCAAAACTAAAACATCTGCTTTCAGATCGAAGGTTGAATTTGACTGGTGAAAACTTTAAAAAGTTTATAGTGGCATCTTGTAATAATACCCATAGCAATAGTGGTGATGTATAAAAGTTTCTCGTTGCTACTGTTTAGTATTGTTTCATTAGTTTTATTTTATTTCTATTTTTAGAAAGTGTGTTTTCTTTTCTATATATAGGCCTTCTTATCAAAACTTTTCTGTTGCATATGGATTATAATTGACATTAATCAAATAATACAAAATTATGTTACCTTATTTAATGTTGTAATAGAGATTTTCAGTCTTGACTAATTGCATTTTATTGTCTGTGATATAAACAGGCTTAACCTTTGCTTCATGACTATATTTACGATTCCATTAGCATATGTCGTTAAGCAATACTTCCTCTTCGTACCTTAAAAATGCTATGTTTGCCTGTTGTAATTCCTGTTTGGTATAAATGCCTATTTTAGTTGTATCAATAACTATTTTAGTGCCTTAATTGCCTGCCATACATGCCTCTTTTTAAGTGCCTGGATTTCCTCTCCTTATTCGTACCTGCATATAATTAGCACTTTGGCTTTAGTTCTGACTTCATTATTTCGTTTAAACTAGATCTTGAAACCAGGTCATTGTACGGAGGCCAAGAAAAGAATTTGTTATTAGTATTTGACACGGAATCTAGTAACAATTTTCTTTGATTGCTCACATAGCTATCATAATATCAACTGCTCTGAGACGCAATCCTCACAATCGTATTAATTTTAATGAACATCACATATTCCTTAGTCAGGTTAT
>JAOPJW010003905.1:139022883-139032977 GCA_027122535.1 Octopus maya
TTCATAACCTGATCTAACAGCTTGATGCCTCTGTAATTATTTGTATCTAAAGCATCACCTTTACCTTTGTAGCAGTTTATGTATGTGTTTCTTTGTGTCTGTATTTGTCCCTCCACCATTGCTTGACAGCAGATGTTGATATGTTTATATCCCCATAACTTAACACAGTTTGGCTAAAGAGACCGAAAGAATAAGTCATGGGATCAATTTTTTCGACTTAAACCCTTTAGGGTGGTGCTCCAGCATGGTTGCAGTGAAATGACTGAAACAAGTAAAAAAACTAAGGAAAAGCTGTTGCAGTAACTAAAAATTGTTGTCAGTCAGACACACTTAACCCTATTTTAACAGACTTGTAGCATGGAGACAATGAATCACTTGCTTGAGCATGAGCCACAGATTAAGCATGTTAATTATGTAATATTTTAATTAAGCCAGTAATAGTACACATTCTGTTTATAAATTGTTTGGCAGTGTTTGTCCTGTAAGTGTAATAACCAGATGTACCATGCGTACTGATGAATGAGACTAAGCATATTTTTCATCTAATTAGGTATTTTGCTTAAGGTTTCATTTTTGGCGGTTTGGTAGTAATTATAATCAATGTAGACATAATAGGCATAGTTATAATCAATGCAGACAAATGAAGATTGGCGATGATGAGGCCTCCATGCTTGATCAGCTAAAAGTAGTAGGCAAATTGTTCTCAAATCACACACTACTAACTACAAAAAATATGAAAAATAAGTAAAAAAGAATGAAAATGAAATTTGGCACAAGACAAACAATTCCAGGGAAAGGGGTTAGTTGATCGTGTTGACTGGTCTTCGGCTGGTACACTGGTACTTTATTTTATTAAACCTGAAATGATGTGATGCAAAGTTGGTCTTGGTAGGATTTGAACTCAGAACATAAAGCCACAAAAAATGCTGCTAAGCATTTTGTCCAGCATGTTAATGATTCTACCAGCTAGACTAGACTCATGGGATTATGTAGTTCAGGTTCCACAATATCTAACAGATGTGATGGTCATGGATGGAATGCTTTTGATTATAATTCTATTCAATCTATGTGGACTTATGGTTATCAAGTGAAAATTACTGGAGATTTATTGGTGACCCAGCACAGAGGATAAACACTTGACTGTTTTGTTTTTTATTACCAAATTTCTGTTGAAATCCACTGCTTTTGTTTTAATTAATTTTAAAAGGAATGAAGAACTTAGCAACGTTAAGATCACCAGCATTCTCTCACACACATGCACCTTCTTGTCTTGGGTTCACCACTTCTTTGTTATCTCCCCTTTTTCTTAGCTCTCCTGTGTGATCCTTCTGTCTGGCATTCGCCATGATAGATTGCTGACCACTACATTTATTTTTTACTCTCCTTGTTTCTTTCTGCCTTTTCTATATGCTGCCTTCTCAGTTTTTTCACGCTTCTTCTATCATTTAGTTTTTTTTTAGTTCATTATGATATGTGGTTTGTGCCTAAAGAATATGAACTTTTTAAGGTTAGTCTCCAAAAATTAGTACTACCTGCTTCTGTTCAGGTATGGCCCAGGCTGTTGGAGCACTTAGAAGATGATTTTGTACAGCATTCCTTCCTTTTTCAATTATTATATATATAGTTGGTTAATATTGTAACATTGAGCCTCATCTGACTCCAAAAAGAGGGCCTGTGATTATGTAGCCTGGCCTTAAAGAAGTCCTTCATTGCCCCAACATATTTCTCTGTGTGTGTGAGTGTATCCCCCTCTATTGCTGTTGCTGTTACTGTTGTAGGACAACACTACCTCTGCTTTGTAGACCATAGCCTGTGTTGCAGTGACCATTCATTGAGCACTCACTTGTAATCTTACATGGCTATCCAGCTTCTACTTCCAGCTGGCATGTCTGAAGAGTTGTCAGTATTGCTCAGTGCAATAGAAGGCATGAAACTAATGGTAACATTGTGATCAGCTATATGTCATAACCAGAAAGATACTATTCAACAATATAAAAGAAAATACACATATATATCATAAATATTTCAATGTTCAGTTTTCTATGCTCACATTGAAGCAGATTTTCTATGGTCAGGTGCTCTTTCCTGTTACCAACCCATACCAATTTCCAAGCAAAGTAATATTCCCCCATGGTTAGACATGTTTTCAAGGAAGATTGGAAGCAAAGGAAGCTGCTTGAATGACAGTGACACTCGTTTACAACTATCGTATGATGTCAGGACAAATAGATTCTGGCCATGCTAGGGTACCACCCTAAAGAATTTTAGTCACACAAATTGACCCTAGTACTTATTGTATTGGTTTATTTTGCTGAACTGTTAAGTTACAGAGATATATACACACCAACACCAGTTGTCAAGTATTAGTGGGGCATGGACACAGATCCACACACACATACATGTCCAGGTAGTGATAATACCTTATGTTTTCAGCAGCAGTATCCTGAAGGATGGACTGGTACACCGGTTCTCACCTGACTCTCACTTTTGCCAGCAGGCTAAATTTAGTGAGAGGAGATTGGCACTTCCAAGTATTTCTGAAGTCCACTGAAATGCCATAAACACACAAACAAGACTTAACATGCCAGATTGGTCGCGGCCCAGAAAACCAACAACCACATTCTCCACTGCCAGTTTCCAGGGTGGAAGCGAACAATGTGCAACTGAGATGACGACAACAACAACAGTGACAATGACATCTACACTGACTATCTTCAACTTTCCCAAGACAATACTATCTTTGGAACGTGGAATGTCCATACTCTGCATACTTGTAGAAGGATGAAGGAACTTATGAATTTAGCAGGTGCACCTGAAATATCCAAGGGCTGGCTGAAATCCAATGAACTGGATTTGATGAGACAACAACAGATGAAGGCTACAAACGGTGGTACAGCAGAGATGACACTAAGTATGAACATGGAGGGGGCTTCACTGTTAACAAAGCCTGAGTAAGTTCAGTCATCAGCTGCACATCAGTATCCAGCAGGTTCTTACTATACATGTGGCTGGAAGACCACAGAATATTAGTAACATACAAGTCTATGCACCAACACTTGAACATGATAATAATGTCCTTGAGGAATTCTATGAGGACCTGGAGAAAATGACCATGGTAGCTCCTAAAAATGAAGTCCTCATTGTTCTAGGAGACTGGAATGCCAAAGTAGGTCTGGATGCATATGACCAATGAGTTGAAACAGTGGGACAATTCAGGATCAGAGAAACCAATGATCATGGACTGTGACTCCAGCAAGGACAAGCTGACACTAGCCATCACACACTTTCCACACAAGACTTTGTGCAGAACAACATGGCATGCCCCCAACAGTAGGAATCACAACAAAATTGACTTCATCCTCACATTTCAAAAACTCAAATCCAGCATCAGCAAGGTTAAGACTAGGGCTTTCCCTGGTGCTGATGTCAACAACAATCATAATTTGGTCATGATGACAATGAGGTTCAAACTGAAAAGGATCCACAAGAAAAAAGCAACATGTATTAGGTTTGATGTAGATAAATTGAAAGATCCTAGGGGCACATCAGAATTTGATGAAAATGGATGGCAAGTCTGAAGCCCTTAACCTTCAGGAAAATAATATAAACTCCTTGACTAACAAGATCAAGGAAGCACTTCAGGAAATGGCTCTGGAAGTGCTAGGGAGAAAAGGAATGAAAAGAAACCATAGATCACTGATGACATATTGAATCTATGTGGTTTAAGATGGGCCCTGAAGAAGACCAACCTAATGTGTTAGGAGGCAAGTCAGCAATACAATACTGTGAATAGGACAGTTAGGAAGAAAATGATGGAAAGCCAAAGAGGAATGGATAACAGACCAATGAAAAATAATCCAAGCTGAGATACAGAAGGGCAACCACATGGTTGCTTATGAAACCTTCAAAATCCTAACAGAAACAAAGAAACACATTACCACTATCATTGAAGACAAAACAGGTATGCTCTTCATAGATGAAAATGGAGTCATCAAAAGATGGTCTGAAAACTTCCAAAACCTTTACAGTCACAAACTTAAACACGACAGCAACATCCTAGACAACAACAATAAAAACAACAACAACAACAACAACAACAGAAGAGAACTTGGAGATACTTCAATTCTCCAGAAGGAAGTCAAAGAGGTAGTGCACATGCTCAAAGATAGGAAATGTCCAGGAATGGATAACATCTCGTCAGAGCTCATAAAACCTGGAAAGTCAAAGCTTATCAAGGCACTAACAGTTACCTGTCAGAAGATATGGGAGACAAATCAGTAGCCAAAAGAGTGGACTCAATCACTGATGACACCCATTCTCAAGAAAGGCAACTTAAGACTCTGCCAGAATTATAGAACAATCAGCCTAATTAGACACCTCAGTAAGGTATTGCTCAGAGTTCTGCTAAACAGATGTAAGGAGAAGGCAGAAGAAATCCTTGCAGAAAAACAGACAAGATAGGTCCCAAAGGAGAACTGTGGAGCAGATATTCATCATTAGACTACTCATTGAGAAACATCTGCAAACAACAGTCTGATCCCTATTGACGTCTATCACAACTTCAATGACTTTAAAAAGGCCTTTGCCCATGTTTGGAAGAATGGGTTGTGGCAAATGATGAAGAGTTACAACTTTGACAACAACTTCATTGAAGTGATCCAAGTACCGTATGAAAACTCAAGCAGTGCAGTTCTCCAAAACTACAATATCATAATATTCTTTAGGACAACAGTGGACGTTTGATAAGAATGTCTTCTCTCTCCAGTGCTTTTCAACATCTTCCTGGAGAACATCATGCAGGAGACACTTCAAAACCTCCACCCTTCACCAACAGACTGGAAAAAGTACCAGGAGCATATAGGATGGAGATCAGCCTAGAAAAGAGCAAGATCCTGGTTAATAGTAACAGCCAAAACATAGTAACCAACATCACGCTAAACAGAGAGACATTTGATAAAGTGGATACCTTTGAGTACCAAGGATGGCAGATCTCAAAAGATAACAACAAGACTCAGTATAGCCTCTGCTGCCATGATGGAGCTGAACAACATTAGAAAAGCAGTTCCATTAGTTTTCCAACAAGACTCAGAGTATATAAAATCCTGGTGACTTCAATCCTTCTGTATGGGTGTAAGAGCTGGACTCTTACATCTGACATGGAGTGAAGTATCCAGACATTTGAGCACAAGTGGTTTAGGAGGCTATTACACATTCCATATACTGAGCACAAAATGAGCTGGCAGACAGAAACCACTCCTTGCACAAATAAAAAAGATGAAAGCTTGTTTGGTATGGTCATGTATCCCACCACAACTCTCTGTCCAAAACTATTCTTCAGGTCACAGTTGAGGGAGGGCAAAAGAGAGGCAGACAGAGAAATTCCTAGTTTGATAACATCAAGAACTGGACAATGCATGACAGAGAACAGAAACCAGTGACACCAGCTAACTATGAAAGTATCAAGAGCGGTACCCCAAAGACTGGTTGCATCAGTTAAGAGTTCTTGATGATAATGATGTGTGTGCGTGCGTGTGTGTGTGTGTGTGTGAACTTTAGGTTAGTTAAAATATGTTTGACATATCTCAACTAAAAGCAAATTCACTGCAGTTCCCAAAGAGAAAAAAAATTCTCTCTTATGGTAAAAAGTCTGTCCAGTGTTACCACTTTTCAATATTTTCCATTGATAACAGCCAAAGAGCTAGAAACGAATCTGGGAATCTGAAGGGGGCAGCAATGGACAGATACAGTGTTTTTACACCTTTTTAATAGAAGAGAGAATTTTTTCACCATGGTACCTGTAGTGAATTTGCCTTTAGCAGTTGAAATGTGTCACAAACATTTTAACTAGCTTAAAGTTTGCTTATGCCTAAACACTGCTTGGCACTGATACTGCACACACACACACAAGACAGGCCTCCATCATTTTCTATGTACCAAACCCACTCACAAAGCTTTGGTTAGCCCGAGGCTATTGTTGAAGACACTTGCCTAAGTACTATGCAGTAGGACTGAACATAGAATTGTGTGGTTGGGAAGCAAACTTCTTATCACACAGCCACATCTGCACATACTTACACATATAAAAGGATAATGTTTCCATGTATGTCTTTTACTCTACACCAAAATCATTTCATTTATTTGCATCATCTCAGTTACTGCAAATCAAAGCTTTTCTTCTTCATCAATCTACTGTTTCTACTTATCAGAAGTGATCAAGTTTCTTTTGTTTTGCAGTCAGGACATCTCAACACACCTTTCTTTGAATTAATTATATCTGGAAACTTCAAAGCATACTAATCCTCAATTATACCAGGTTTTCTTACTCCAGCCATTCTAAATACTAATGTTGTTGATGTGAAAAAAACAATGACAAAATAGCTGCCAAATAAAATTGTTTGCAACAGTTGGTCCTATGTCTTAACTGTATCCCTAACAGATACACTAAATTTACAAATACCCTTAATATCTTTTACATCCAAATCAAGACTTTACTCTCCTCTTATAGTCTCTTATTGTTATATTAATCTCACCCTCAAACTTCTAGGTACTTTAAGTCAAGTAATTTGTTAGAAGTAATGTATTTCAGTATCCATCATGGCTTGTGGTTGTGAAGGTATATTATCTTCACAATCAAAGTTCACAAACCCAAACATCTAAGTGGGTCATTACAAATATATTGTAGCAATATAAGCAAAATACACAATCACTGAGAAAACTTCAACAACCATTGCAATTCAAGCAAATGACCATCAGGAAAACAATTTTCATGCATTACACAGCTTACAAACACTTTTGTTACCCAAATTAACGACAGTCTTTATCAACTCTGTGGAATTATACTATCCATGACTCCCCAACTTCAATGTCTTTATAAGCGGTGTTCTTAATGATAATGCTGTCACATTTGCAGCCAAACTTTCTTCCAATACACTCTTTTATAATCGTCAGAGACAGCAGCAACGCATTTCTGTGGGCCTTCCCAAACTAGTCCAGTTGATGACCAGGTCTAATATCTGCAGGAAAAATATGAGTGAGAGCAAAGCTTTCAGTTGTGTCTTGCAGAAGAACATTCTAGTAAACTTGACTACGCATAAGGTTAATCTTTCTCTCATCTTTTGGATATTCATCAACTGGGCTGGCTTTCCTTGATCCACACATTACCAACTCTGATTTCTTAAAATTTGATTATGTTTCACACTCTTTTCTCTCTCTATATTATTAACCTTCTTACAGCTATTTCTAATGATTTACACTCTTATACAGATTACTCTCATTAACATTTTTCACACAAGTGCCATCTATATGTAGCTATGATGCCACATGTCTAACATAAATGTTTTTATAAATATTGAAAACAACTTGAAATTTTGAAAACTAGTCCATTTCAATAAAATAGGCACAATCGCAACATATTTCAGTGAAACAGTCTTGCTTTCCAAATTTTTTTTCTTTTCTTTTAGTTGATGATGAATAAACAACTAAAATCTTCAAAGTTACTTGAAATGTAAATTTTGAAGTTTCTGATAAGCTTCCCTGGTCCTAACTCATTTACAACACAACAAAAAAATCTCAAAGACTAGATAACAGTTCAGTCCAAATAATTACTGACCCTTTGCAAAGTAAAATTCACCATACATTAGAATATCAATTACATATTTGGGAGGGTACTGCTACATATACAAACACTGTAGACCATATCAAATTAAAAACTATCCAATTTATTAACAAACTTTCACTCACCAATACCCTTCAGTATGGGTGTGCCTGAAACTACAAATATTATGGCCTATATATTATAGACTAAAACTATAAATGTTGGTATGAATACAAATTTATAGTCAGGGCAGAAGAGTATCTTTGAATCAGCTATCAATAGTTATTCTTCACTTCACTGACTTTGAAAGAGATGTTCAAATTTGCTGGGCACCTAAGCTCTATAACTGTACATGGCTTTTCTTTTTTTGTCCCGAATAACTATGTCAGGTCTGTTATGTTTGCACTTGGTCAAGAGCCCAGGAACAGGGGCTGCACTTGCACCCACTAGAACTTTTAGTGGTGCAAAATCAAAATTTGCCAAGTTCAGAAAATAGTGTCTAAAAATTGATCTGTAAAAGTTGCTTCAAGTTATATTTCTTTACAAATCAAAAACAAAGGACAAAAATGAATTGAAAAGGTGAGGAGTACTCCTGGAGAAAGGGGCAGACATATTGCTAAAAAGTGCCAAAAAGTGATTGACACCAATACTGGCCAACAACAGATTAATGTTATTGCAAAAGTTCTTAAAAGAGCAAATAAACAATATGTTGAAAAGCTCTCGCTAAGTGATACAGCATCTTTCAGACATGCACCTTTGACATTGGTCAAAGTTGAAAGGTCATTTTCAAAACTAAAACATATGCTTTCAGATTGAAGGTTGAATTTGACCTGTGAAAACGTAAAAAAAGCTTATAATGACGTCTTGTAATAATACCTATTGTAATGGTGGTGATGTATAAACGTTTTTGGTTACTGCGGTTTGGCATTGTTTTCTTAGTTTTATTTTATTTCTATTTTTAGAAAGAGTGTCTCTTTTCTATCTGTATGTTTTCTTATTAAAACTTTTTCATTTCATACAGATTATAAATTCCATTCATCAAATTGTACAAAATTATGTTATCTTATTTAACATTGTAATAAACATTTTCAGTTTTGACTAATTTCAATTTTATTGCCTGTGTTATAAACACTTTCTACTGAAAAATAAACAGGCTTAACCCTTGCTTCATGACTATATTTACGATCCTATCAGCATATCTCGTTAAGCAATACTTCCTCTTCATTATACAATACTAATTTTTAGTACCATAAACACCTATGTACCCTATAAATACTATGTTTACTTGTTTAAATTCCTGTTTGTTAGTGGTATAAATGCCTGTTTTAATGCAATAAATGCTTGCCATACATGCCTCTTTTTAAGTGCCTTAATGTCCTGCCCTTAGTTATTAGCATATCCTGTGAGAGAGTTGAGAATATTCTGCACAATGAACTTGGTTCATGCTCGATGGGTAACACCTGATCAAAAGCGCACCAGGTTGATCACATTATAGGAATATCTGACATTGTTTGAGGCAGATCCAGCTAGTTTCCTTGAACGTTTTCTAGGATGTGTGTTGGCTTCATCACTTTGAACAGAAACAAAGAGATAATCTATGCAGTAGAAACACTCCTCTTCACCCGCTCCAAAGAAGGCAGGAAAGGTGATGGCCTCAGTTTTTGGAATGCAAAAGGCATTCTGTTTATTGACTATCTTCAAACTGATCACACCATCAATGGAGAGTTCTATGCCAACTTGCTAAGGCAGTTACGAAAGACTATCAAGACCAAACGCCCAGAAAAACTGATGAAGGGGGTCTTGTTTCATTAGGACAATGCTTCAGTAGACAAATCCTTGGTTTCAATGGTTGCTGTGCATGACTGGCTTTGAACTGATTGATCACTCTCCTTATTTTAGGGATTTGGGTTCATCTGACTATTGTCTGTTTCTCAACATGAAAAAACACTTGGCTGGGCACCAGTATCACAGGCACTTATCGATCTTAATGTTAGAGCAGATTGTTCAGCAAATGCTTTGTTTGAACATGTTTTAAATGCACCAGGTCTTATCTGCTGTTGACTTATTTGACCAACAGAATAGCTTCTTCACCAATGTAATACAAGCACTGCTACACAGATAGAAGAAGTGTGTGAACAGTAAAAGGAACTAAGTTAAAAAATGAATTTCATTTGGTTACATTCCATGGAGGTGTCTAGCTCAGCCTATGAACTTTTTAGCCAACCCTCACAATAATAAAAATTATTATTATATCTGCATTTGAGGCAGTGAGCTGGCAGAATCATTAGCACACTGGGCATTTTGTTTGTCTTTATGTTCTGAGTTCAAATTCCACCAAAGCCAACTTTGCCATTCATCCTTTAGGGGTTAATAAATTGTGTACCAGTCAAATACTGGAGTTGATGTGATTGACTATCCCCCTCCCCCACAAATTTCAGGCCATATACCTATAGTAGAAAGAAGGAGAAAGGATTACACTGGCATTTGCTTTAATATTAAC